>QEWY01000086.1:316306-452572 GCA_006503575.1 Baylisascaris schroederi | reverse complement strand
GGGGGGGAGGGAGGAATTAAAAGAAGGATGGTGGAACCTATATTAGGAAGAATTATTAATTTTATTATTAATTTTACTGAATTTCAAGAATGTTTCTAGAACTAAAAACTCACTTCCGCTCTACGAGCATAGAGTATCGAACTGTTTTGCTGTGCTTCATTAGTGAAGCTTGCGTATATTTCAAAATCTCTAAACAATCTTTTTTTTTCAATTTTCCAATTTTTTTCATTTTTTCAAACATTTTTCAATTTTATTTGACTCAAATCAATATGAAATTATTTATTCAAAGTTAGCTTGAAATTACTTGTCTGAAATGAGTCTGAAATTAATCGCCTGGGTTCAACCTGAAATTAGAGTAAGCCTGAAATTATCCATAATCGACCTAGAACTATTCGTCTTGCATTGATAATTATCAAAGAAGAGAAAGGAATTTATGATTGTGATAATACTTATAATATTCTTCAAGTTTTTTAAGGAAGCTTTGTAAAAGGCGAGCAGTTAGTTTGAGTGGATCGGGGAACTATGTAATTTAAATATCAATATAAATATATTCATAAATATTATTTTCTCTTTGTTTATAAACAAAAAATTTTTTTCTATAATATTTCAAAAAATAAATAAATAAAATAAATAAAAATAAAAATAAATTTTAGTTACGAAAAGTGGAACAATTCTTACAAATTCCAAGAGCAATCGATGAAGATCAAATGATATTCAATGAACGTAAAGGTTTCTATTGTTTTCGCCGTAAAGATCGACGTAATGCAAAATGTCTTGGTAATACAAAAGGACGTCCACATGCGAATATTTCCTTAGAAAGTCAAATAAAATTACGTCGAAATTTCCATCCATATAATATAAATTTTTTTAAAATCACTAATCAATGGTGGAATTGGGATTAATAATTAATTCAAATTTTTATATAATTGAGAAAATTCTAGCTTAAATAATCCAAGAAATATTTTTATCATGAGTAAATAATGATTGGTACATTGATATATAAAAGTTTTTCAATATTTTTTTTTTCATTCTATATAAATCATTCAGAAAATATTTGAAAAAAAAATTAAAAAGTCTTTATTCATTCATTTTCCAATCTAAAATATATTTTTTTAACCAAACAACTCAGAATTTTTCACAAACGACTTTTTTTTCAAAATCGAAAAAGAAAAAGTAACTCAATTTACTGAAGTTGTTTGTTGTGCTGAAATATACACATTCTTTTTCTCGATTTAATAACGGAACTTTTGATCTTTTCGAACTGGATTTTATCGGTTGAAAATCAGAATCGATTGGTATCTCAGTTCACCTCAATTTTGGCGTGCTCATCTGAATTTCAAAGCAGCAAGCTTTAGAATAAGTACCATAAAGGTAAATAATGATAGATTAAACAGTATCTATATGGCAATTTTTTGTAGAAATTTCGAAATAAATTCGAAACTATCATAAAATGATGCCATCTGAACTATTTCAACAAAATAATAATCATAATAAAATCGATCGACCACTCATTAACAATAATAAATATTGCATAACACAATCGTTAGAATATAGAATTAGATAGCCAAATCAATAGATGCGAATAGACTTTATTAAATTTAGATATCAATTTTTGGGTGGTACTAATATTTCTAATATTTAAAAAATAGGTCAAATAGTGGGGGGGAAGGGGAGGGGGAACTTCATTTTTTTCACCTATAAATAGGTCCTCTGAAATATAGGTGAAAAATTTTGAACTTTTTCACCTGTATTTCACTTATCGAATAATAAACTAAATTAAAATGTAACTGATAGTATAGTACAATTGTTAAGCACTAATATAATGAATGATATGGATGATATTTTGTTTGTTCTATTCGAGTTGAGCAAAATTTTCTTAGTGGAATATTATTCCTTGATTGCCTTCTTTTTTTCTCTGTGATGATCTTCACATCTATTTTCTTTTTATTTTCTTCTTCTATTTACCTTCATGTTATTAAACGGGTATATTCAATCGCAGCTTTATTCTTTTCATTATTTGTTGAATAAATATGTTTTCTTTCCTTTTTTTCTCAAATTTTTTTAAAATTTCAAATTATAATAATAATAATACAGAATATATTGCAAATATCGTATATGCATAGATATGTTCTGTTTTTTTTTGTATAAATTTAGAGGTATTATGCTTTACTTTACTATCTATTATAATTTGCATAAAGCATGTAATCCCACTTTAAATCTTAGTGATCTAAACTCGCCACAAACTCATGTTTAAGTCATATAGCTCAACAATAACTTCAACCACAGAAAGCGTATTGCTTACTTGCGATACTTCAAAGGTGTTGAATTTTATGAGACGCAACTATTGAGTAGACATAGGTTTGCAAATTTTTGAAGCGTTGTTAAACAACAATAGTAAAAATAATACGAGATGTGAAGTTCGAATAAACATAATATAGATGACTTTTCGGCACCTAATTAGATTCTAAATTATTTTATCACAGAGGTTTACTATTTTACTATCTTTTTCCGTTGATAAGGTTTACTTTTGCTATTTTTATGAAACATTCTAAAAAATAGGCACCTAAAAAATTCAGCTCTCCTTCAAGTGTGATTCAAATCTCATCTTAGCCTACCAAGTCGCCCGAGCAAAATCCAAGTTCCCATACTTTCGGGACCCCTCCTCATCTCCCTCCCATCCCACTCCTTTAAAGTTATTCATAATTTCAGTGGTATTCTTGAAATTCCAGCAATTTATCAATATTTTTAAGCGCGCTCCTTTAAAAAGAAATTAGAAAACTTCGATTAAATATTAGCGCAAATCAAAAATCAATATTAACGTTTATTTATTAGTTGTGACATAATGTAGCCATTGTGAAAAAAAAAGCAAACAAATAAATAAACAAAACAACACAAAGCAAACATCAACAATATAACATTATAAGAAGAAATTACTATACTCTTTAACTACAAATATTTTTTAATAAATAGTTTTATAAATATGTCGAATTTAGGTTTTGTAAGAAACTATGAGTTTTTCAGATTGAAAACTATTCATTTTATCAGTCGTTCTTTAAGAATATAGAACTTTTAGACGATAAAAGGACTATAATATAGAAAAAAACAAAGCATAAAAAAATCCATTTACCCTTTTAAGACTTATTATAGAGTAATACTTAGTAGATGTTATGTATATGAATAGATTTCAAAAAAAAATCTTTATTTAATTTCTCATAAAAAATAAAAAAATAAAAAAAATAAACAAATAGAGAAAATAGATAGAGGCACAAACATTGAAATGAGGTGAAGAGCGATTACAGAGATCGTCCTCACAGAAGCAAATTGTATTCTGTTCCGTATCGACAAAACTCTGTACCATATTATCACTAAAGCAACGTTCCGACATTTGCCGTTGATAAGGACGGATATCCTGCCACATCTCACTCCAGCAATGACGATATACGTATGCCTCACCTTAAAATTATCATATCTTATATTAGGTTTTATATATATATAATATTATATTAGGTATATATTAGGTATCTAAAAATTATCATATCTTATATTAGGCACCTAAGCGATCGGATCAATTCGATCCATTAGTTCATGGCTCAACCTTTGACCACACGGATCGGTGAACGAGAGAAAATCGATCGGTGAAAAATCCACCTTTCGAACGCTTGATGATCGATCGATTGATCGATCGATCGATGCTCAAAAATCGATCTGACTCAACAACCTCAAGAAATCGTAATTTATATGCTGTCAAGATATTAGATGATAACCTGTCAGATGTTTACTAGAAAGTAGAAATACGAATAAAACTTTACTCGTCATCTAAACCGTCATACGTTCACTTTTATTATTGCAACATATTATACCTCCCACCATGAGCTAGGAGTGGGCTTTTAAATGACGATTACTGTAGTAAGGCACTAAATTTCTTCAGTTCAATGCATATATAACTCGCTTAGAAACTTGCAACCTGAGCATAGCGCCAGAAGAATTTTAGAGAAGCCAAATGTAAACTTGGAGGCATTTGATGATGCTGCTGATAAGTTGGCTACATGCTGCGTGTGGGCCCTCCTCTTTGTCATAGGTGGTGATGGGGGAATGGGGTGGGGGAGGAGGGTGAAATGGGAAGTATCTAAATATGTTATAGTTCGAATCTTTTTGAATTATTCACCTTTTAAACATTTTGTTCGAACTAAACATTTTCCTCATCATTTACGGCTATGACTGCATAAAGGATCAAGGAAACACTGCAAAGGTAAATGTAACGAAAAGGTATGCGGACCACACAGATATCGAATTTCCCACCTTCGCAATAGCAAACATTAAAATTCATATCTTTCTTTCTTCCCATACGTTTCGTTTTCACTTCAAAATCGCATCGAAAATTTTTACAGAAAAAATTTAAAAAATTTTCGAAAGTAATTGGCATTATTCCATTCGAAACTCCTTTTCAAATTTAAATTTCTTTCGAACGAAATACGTTAAAAAAATATTAATAATGTGTGAAATTTTTGTTACGTTAATACCTGGCGGGTGGACTGTGAACAATACGTAAATTTATATCAGAGAAGTAGAAAAAAGGTGGAAAATGAAGGAATAAAACAAATTTCAATAAGACGGTTAGAAAAAAGCAAACGAAGGTAAAACCGAAAAAAAGCGGGAACTAGATTGAGGATTAGTTTTGGTCGACGCATTACTACTAAAGGTGGGAATGAAAAAGTTTTTTCATGAAGCAAGAGAAGCGAAAAGAATGTCTTAGTGGCAATATGGATTCGGTGGTGACAACCTTATCCTGAGGGCCTCTTAGTTTGCCCTTAGGCATTTCTCTGATCCCCACCACTCTCGACGCCTCTCCTCACTGCAGATGAACCTGAAAATATTTTAGAAAACTTGAAATAAAAAGTGAAAAAAAGTTGCCACTAACCATTGAAGCGTCCTTTCAATTTAACGCAAGCACCATGTTCACTGTCAGTGTTAGGGCAAACAGAGATTTGAGCACCATGGAAATTTGGATTCGCACCTGCCCTCGTCTCGGCACATCGTTCTGCATAGATTGGTATCCTCATACCACCCTTAAATATATTATATAGTTAAATTTGTTGTCGTATAACCTCTATGTTCCTATAAATAAGATCCGGGTCTTACACACGTCGTATGAACTCAGGTCTTACACACGTATGACCTCAGGTTTTATACACTATGACCACAGGTCTTATATACTTCTGACCTCAGGTCTTATATAACACATTGCATCACTTAGCGACCTTATGCATAAGACCCAAGTCTTATACAGAAGCGACCACCACATGACTTTCAACAGCCATATTCTGAAAGTGTTTTATAGCTATACTGTTTATATTTAAAAATATGTAACCCCTTCATAGTAGAAACATTTTGACTTCTAAAGTAATTGAATGCATTATTACAGCATAAATATGCAGTTATATTTAACTCAGAGCATGTATAATACAACCATTTATAAATAGATTTCTATCTACCTAAGCATTTTGTTTAGGCTTCATATCTGTTGGATGATCTAATACTTCGATCTAATTCGTATTTATCGATTGATCAGCTCTATATAACAAACCTTCGAAAGAACATCACGAAGATCAGAAATATTTTGTGCTGAAGGTGGATCAATTTCGAGGAATCGATAATTGGCAAATTCACGTGTAAACGATACGCAAGAGTAGCATGCCACTTGTCCTTTCATACGACTTTTGAATTGATGTGGCGAATATGTATGCACCGTATGTGCATCGATGTTCAATGCTGAAGAAAAGAAAAAAAAACAATTCATTTCCACTTAATGAAAAAAAAGCATAAAAGTGGCGCAAATGTCGAGTATTTTTTGGAACGGAAGCTATATTCGTCGGAAAGCATTCACGCATGATTGAATCATTAGCATATTCGGTTGTGTGTCGAAAGCGTTTACACGATTACTATTGATTTGCGAAAAACTACACAAAATCGCCAACATATTTCATCGAAAATGTCGGCAAGTTAAATATTTAACATTTTGAAATGAGAAAAAAGAAAATTTCAACTTTTTTTGGAAAATTTTTTTTCTGTTCCAAATTTCATTGGTATTCATATTAGCGAAACGATTACCAATGAGTTGACAAATCCATTTTATTTATTTATTTATTTATTTATTTATGCATTCATCCGTTTTTCATTTATTCAGTGCTTTATACTGCGAAAACATTTGAATAATCATAGATGTGGAAAAGATCATCAACAAACAATGATGGAATTTTTCCAGTTTTAAAATTTCAAAATCAATTTTAAAGGTGTTCTTCCGATATAATTTGCATCACATTCTAATACCTTGTAGAATTCTCACTACTTTGCTTATAGCTTCCCAAAACCCTCATAAAAAACACAAAAATTGCAAGAAATAATACGAAATTATTCAAATCACCTAATATTAAATTGCAGAAATTAGCTAATGTATTAGATATTGCATCGAATATTTTATGCACTTTAAAAAAAATATTGAAAAAGTCAAAGGGAAAATTACAAAAAAAAAATTCAAGAAAGAACAAACAAACAAAAAACAAACCATAGTATACGAGAAATAATATTGAATAAATGAATAAAACATTGTTGATTTCACTATAGGTGTTCATCAAATATCAACCCGCTCGTATATAAATAGCAGCACTTACAATATTGTGCGGTCAATTGACGCATAGATTCACGTCGTCTTAGCAATAGGGTAGCAGCCAAATTGGCTAACGTTTCTGGCTAGTTGGACCTATATTGGGTCCCTTATACTTGAATGCACTAACACGACGAATTCGATTGCCGTGCAAGTGTATGCGACAAGCAGAATATATCGATAGATACAGCAGATTTAATGTTAATATTGCCAAATAAAATTTACTAATATTTTTGTTAATGTTTCGAAATTGCAAGCATAGATATAACGATGTTAATGTCGATTCTTTAATTAAATTACTCGCGAAATTCCCTGAAATTTGTATATAAATATTCAACAATATAATATAATTAATGACGCTCAACGCAATATTGGTTGTTAAATGTAATTAGTGTCGGACATAACGGTCAAAAAGCGTTGCTAGTGAACATATAGATTTGTAGCTTTGACAAAATTGTAGATGTATAGCTTTGGACAAAATTGGACGTAAAAACTGTCGGACACATAGATATGCAGGTGTTGTGTAGCTTCGATAAAAAAACCACATCACGATATGATCTTATTTTCTACAATTAATTGGGAATTGCATCACAAATGCCACCTTATATCACCCATGATTTAAAAAATCTATCATAGCTACTCAATATCTATCTTTCCTTACATGACGGTTGATAACAATGAGCATCGCAATAAAATATTTCATAGCCGTTGCTGTAGAAATATTTGAAAGCAACATCGCAGCAATGAATTACTAAGCAAATAATAAATAAAAGTTTTCAAGGAAGAATTTTTTTTCCAATGGTGTAAATATTATTTAAGATATCAAAATATGCAGCATTTATAGCACCCTAAAGCATTAAAAAAACTTTTTTATAACACACTTATGTGCTAAAAAAATTTTTTTATATCACATTTATGTGTTTATAACACATGTCCTTAGAAATATAACGAAAGAAGCCATACACAGACAGACCAACATACCGACACGACAACTTTGTAACGCAAAAATACATTTTTTTTTTTTTTTAAAAGTTAGGCTAAACGAAACGAATCCATTAATGAACTAATGAATTTTTTTTTTTTGGACAGATAGCATAAGAAATTCGACGAATGGAAGCTGGAAAGTTGAGAGAAAAAAAAAGTTGAAGCAAGAATGTTGAAAAGTTGGAAAAGAGAAATGAAGTGGGAGATGTTGGATCTCTAAAATTCGGCTTGAAAAAAAAAGTTGAAGCAATGCGCGTGATTCAGGATTTGGTCATGATTCAGGATTGAGTCATGATTCAGGATTGAGTCGTGATTCAGGATTGAGTCATGACTCAGGATTGAGTCATGACTCAGGATTGAGTCCCTAAAATATATTCAAAAATTTATAAGCTCAGCGATTTTTTTCTTTTTTCTTTTTCCTCTGCATAGTTGAGAGAAAATCATTCGATAGAAAAACAGCCACATATGTTAGAATTCTCGACAAGCAATCAATTTTACAGAGTGCATTCAAGAATTTTTTCGTCAATCCTTTAGCAAATAATGTGGAAAACCTTTGTAAAATATATATTGCTCAAAATTTAGCCACTAATATTCTAAAATATTTCATAAAATTGGATGAAATTTGCATAGGATGTTTGCATAAATTATGCGAGAAAATTTTTGAGAATTTTCTTTAGAAAAAGGCGGAGGAAGGGGAGAGGAAGCGAGGAGGAGGATGGGAAATAGGGAGATGGGTGACCATTGGGTGTAGATGGTTGGTACCAAAGTAATAATATAAGTGCTCAAGAAATATGTTAGGTAACTAGTAAAACGGCATAAATTGAAGATCTATGAGCAATCCTCCTCTTCGTTTCTTAGAAGGCGAATAGAACACGAGACAAGCATAGGACAAGGACAGCTCGCGTGAATCAGCATTACACACGGGCCTCGCCCCTCCCAAACTATGGGCGGAGTTCCCAGAAACTTGTTGTCCACTTTGGTTGATACATCAAATCTGCTAATAGCTTATTTCGACACCATTCATAACCTTATTTCAATTGGTGTACGGGCAATTTTGAGGGATTTCTTTGGGGTATTACAATTTTTGAAGTATCTATCAACAGAACTTATCAAAGGATAAGCTTATTGATAAGCAATGAGACAATCAAATAGCTATATCATTACGAGCGACCATTACGAGCAATAATGGAGAGGAGAAATTTAGGAATTCTTTCGATCTTTTTTTTATATAAGAGGGAAAATGCGCCAAGACTATAACATACGCACAATGCGGCTGGTATAGATCTATTCGAGTATTGGTAAAGATCAAAATTTTTTTTTCTCAAATTTGCTCATTTTTTCAAATCTTTTTTTCGTAGGATTTAATTTTTGAAATTTCTTGAAATAGCAAATTTAGATTACTAACAATGAATTATGCAAAAAAAACGAAAAGAAAAACTAAATTATTGAAATAGACAATAGAAATTTTCCAAAGAGAATTGAAAAATTTAAAGCACTTTTGTTTCTCATTTTATTTATTTATTTATTTATTCATTTATTTTGGTTCCATTGATGAGTGGAAGAAAATCAAACATATCTGCAAACAAAGAAATCTCAAAAAAAAGAAAAAACGCCTCAAATGTATAAGCAAATATCCGTTCTTAAGTATATAATTATCACAGCCAAATTTTCCAAGACAAAAATCAATCGTTTTTTTGCTGAAAAAATTTTTACTCAACAATTAAGTATTGAGAAAAATATGTATCAGCATAAAGCATGTAATATTTGTTATTTGACGTCATTTGACGTCATTCTATCAGCTATGTGATCATTTTTATTTCATCTATTATAGAATAGTTGCTATGTGCATGTGTCCATCTGTCTGCTTATTTGCATATTGAATGCATTCAGTGGAATAAATTTTTCTTAACTATCTCGCTCGCCTAATTTGCAAATCGAATAAAAGCAATCGATGATTTAGTGGTTTATCCAATAAGTAAACTTTTATATTTAATTCGATGCTAGCTGAAGAAAAATTCATTCTTTGAATGGATTTCCATTTACTTTTTACTAATCAAACAAACCACCTTAAATTCCATCGATGGCTATTTCCTGTATAGCAAACTGGATCTGTAAGTCAGAGAGAGAGAGAGAGAAAGAGAGAGAGAGAGAGATTTATTCATAATTTGATCACTTTTAGATCAATCTTTATAATATTTTCTCATGGGAAGGGTGATTAAATGAATTTTTTTTTTTAGAAAACTTTTTTTTCTCATATCAGAGCGATTATAAAATTCGATCGACTAATAAAAATCTTTCATAAATATGCAAATTTTTCATCTTTTTTTTTTATAAAAACAAGTTAATTAAAGATTGGTGGATCAATCATAATATATCAAGTTTCGTAGGGTTTTCTTCCAATAGCTCCTGATAAAAATTAGGAATAAATCGGCGACGTACAACTATACATACAGTAGGCGCAATATTGTCATAAGCATATAAAAAAAAAACAGTATTCAATTTATATTGAAGCGAAATAAATAACGATTTTTTTTCGCATTGTTTGGTTTTTTTAAATTTATTACTTTTGTGAAGAAATGAAGAGATATTCAAGGAATGTGATACACCTAATCGAATTTTCAGATATGCATGAATATGCAAATCAAATATGTAAATATGCAAATATGAATATGCAAATTAGAAAAAATACCATTTAAAAATGATATGCAAAAATATAGATGCAAGAAAAAAAATGCAGGAAAAATTCAACGCAAAATAAACATCTCTTGCAATGGAAAGAAGAAAAATTTGCTTGAATTTTTTTTTTCTTGCGTTTACGTAAATAATGTTTTTCAATTGAAAATAAAAGAAAATAAAAAACTGACATCTAATTTGTTCGCTTCAAATTTCTCTCTTCAACTTATCCCATTCATCTTATCACTGCAATTGTTGAGTTAGCTAATCACCTCTCTCATCGCTTTCCCAATCAATTGATCTACTAAACTATCACAAACATAAAAATGTTGCCTTATAGATGCGTCTTCATTGCGTCAGTTCCCAGATAACAGGGTAGAATTACCTGTGCAGAAATTCCCCAAAGCTTAGGAGAATCGTTTTTTTTCCCGCTCTAGTTCAAACAAATATATTTTTCACTACAGTATTTTTATATTTTTTATTACATTATTTTTATTACAGTTTTTTTAGTATTCAGAAACTTTAAAAATTTTTCTTCAAAAGAAATTTTTTTAAACAAGAAATTAAATTTTTTGACCATTTATTAGTAATGTTTAGTCGATTGTGCTATAGAAAGTCTATAATGCTTCTAGATAAATGCTCAACAATGGTTATTTTTACATTCAACTAATTGATCTCTGATTAAAACCGACCCAATATACACTGACGCTATCCCCGTTAATGCTTGCTCCTTGTTTACCTTTTAGTCTCTCTATCCCTCTCTCTCTCTCTACCTCCCTCTACCCTCGGAGATAGGTCATGCTCAGAGGAAAAGTCAAGGCCCACATCATATTACAGCATCAAAAATCTAGATGCTAGAACTGAACTTATACATTCATCGAAATATTCCACACAACTTTGCATCTTAATTTCCACATACATATTATACTGAATATAAAACTTTTTAAATTTCCTATTTCTACACTTAATATTTGTTCACTCTATCGAATGACTTTACTACATATTCGAAACGAGAAACGAAACGATAAGACGAACAGCTAAAGGAGATTACCCTACGCGTGAAGCAAATGCAAAATCAAATTGTCGCTCTCGTTAATCCTATCCATCCCCACTATACTAAAATTGACTCGTCCAGTGAACGAGTCAATATCGAATTAATAGATTGGGTTTCAATTTTTTGAGGATACTGTAATTAATTATAGGATATAGTATAGACGGTCAACTGTACTTACTGAGATAGTGTAAAAGATAAAAATTCATAAAAATAATAGACATAAAACCTAAAAATAATAAATTGGAGAAAAAATTCTAAACATGAAAATTATGCAATATTGCATTCAAGAAAAAAAATTTAAAAAAATGAAAATAAAAAAGATTCAACTATAAAACAAATATAATTATAAAAATAAAAATATTAATATGAATTAAAAAATGAATGTTATTCTATAATCGGAACAAAAGAAAAGCATTCTAAACATAAAAATTATATAGTAATAATAATGCATCTAAAAAAAGTGATATAATTAAAGATATTAAAATAATGTATTATTTTATATTTGCACTATAAAATCGATTCAACGACTATGATTGAATGAGTGATATAAATTAGAAGCAACAATAAAGACAACAAGAATTCGTCGAATTTAATAAATGGGACCGAATTCCTTAGAGAGAAATAAAACATAATAGATATGGAAAATATCGAATATGGTCAAATATTATAAACACTATACGTTGCAATTAAATCATCGTCAAGAATTTTTATAAGTATAAAAAATATTTTTTTATTTTTCATTTATTTTTTTCTGTTCATTTCGTTTGTTTTATTTTGATTTAATATAATTAAAAAAATAGAGGATTTGAAGAATAGAATTCATTGTTTGAGAACAGCTTATTCTACAACTAATAATGAAGAAAAGATAACTGCATTACTAGTAAACAAAAATAGTTAGTAATTTCATAGAAAATACCTTTCAAAAATGTTCGCTTAAAATAAGATGGCAATAAAGCTTCTTAGGGGAATCCTTTATAGCAATTGGTATTAAAGTGAATTATGAAATAGTTGGTAGCAGCTGTCACTAAAATTCATTATGCAATGATTAGGTGACAGCTTGTTAAGCGGTTGTCATTAAGAATGATGCGAGCAAACGAAATAGTATGCAGTTGAACAACGACAACTCTTCAAATAAAGCATTCGAAACACCTCATAAATTCAACAATACTCCCTAACATATGTTCATTTTATTATTGCTAGCGTTCAAGAGTTACTCTTACACATTGCCGCTGAATTTTTGTTGAAGTTCGGATTATTGGCTAAGATTTTGGTAGATTTTTAAGATCCTATACGAGCTTATCTTTATCTCTCCAATATTTTAACAAATCTTCAAGATTTCTTCGCTTCCTCCCTTCCCCTTAATCGAATGAAGGGAAATTTCATATCGTCATTCGACTGGTCATATAATCCTCCCGTAAAATTAAAAAAAAAAAAACTATAGTCAATTCATTAACCTTAAAAGCGGTACCAAATCCATATCTGGTTTCTCACCTCAAGCCAAGCATAAAGGAGCCGTGTCCTCCTTTTGATTCACGATGGCGCTACATTTTCCTTACTCAGTACACTTTCCTTTGTTCAGCAGTGAGGGTACTACACTTTCTTCCTACATCTTCCACACTTTATCTTATTGCCCCCTTTCCACCTTCCCCCCCCCCCCCCCCCCCCCCCCCCTCCCCCCCCTCCCCTCCACTCCCCACCGGTGTCGTTCCTCACTGGTTTTTTCGTTGAGCTGTGCCTTCCTTTGAAAATTGACCTGACCTGACGTTTGCGCCATTCTCTTCGATCGATAAAGGGACACCCATAGGAGGTTGAGGGAACGTGAATGGGAAGAGGAGTTATCTCAATCGGATTTGTGCTATACCTTGCAAATCTCTCGCTCAAATCATCGATTGATCACTTTTATTATTGATTGGCATTTAGAGTGATTTTTTAATGCATAAAATTGTGTAATAATTCAAAAAAAACATACACAATGAATTAGGTGATCACATTTGAATGGGCAAAGGGTACGCATTTAAATGAAAGCACTAACGGCAGTTTTCAAGTGGAAAATTTACAAAAAAAAGAACATCACAACAAAATAAAAAACAAAAATAAAACAGACAAAGTATCGAAAACAAAAGAATAGCAAAAAAAAATAAAAATAAAAGCCATACGGCTATGAAAGAACTGTAGTATACATTTGGTGCTATTAATATTATATCATTACACTACAAACACTGAAAACATAGTGAATTTGTTTATTATAAATTGATCATTACTGTAAATTCAATGGTAATATATACGGTAAAAATCGTTTCAAGAAAAAACAAATTCATTCAACACAAGTCAGCATTAGTATGACGTCACTAGATCAGGCTCAAGTTGCATCTCATTTTTAGGTATTATATTAATATTGCTTCTAGAAGTCTATAGAAATGGGTTTCAATTTTTTAACTTTTTTTTTAAAAATTCAACCTTGATGCCCATAAATTGAACATATTTTATGGATATTCTTGGTGATAAAATAAGATAGAAGAAGATTGATATATTGCCTAACTTATGTTCGTTTGCAACTAATTATCGACCAATTATTGCAAAAAAAAAGTACTCAAATATTTTCCATTGCATTCATTTCGGCATAAAAATTTGCATTATTTCAACAGAAAAAAAAAATAGTACGAATAGCACAAACGAGGAACGTAACCCGTTTCGGCTTTTTTTCAAAAAATAAAAAAAAAAATAAAATAAAAAATAAAATAAAAACTCGTTCGATGAACGAACAATAAAATAAGAAGTTTATGCTAAAAGGTGTCAATATTGTGGCATTCATTTGTTGAAATTACTTAAGAACACCATGAATGTATATTTTACACTGTGGCAATTCTTAGTAAGTAAACAAATGAGGCATTTTGAAAAAAAAGGAGGAAGAGAGACAGAGAGGGAGAGAGGGAGAGAGGGGGAGAGAGGGAGAGAGAAAGAAAGAAAAAAAATGGAAGTAAATAATTTTTTTGGAATGAATCAACAGAAAGGATTCCATTCCGAAACAAGAAAGACATTCGGTGTGAGAGCGATGCGCCGAAGAGACGACTAACGCAAATGGAACAACACAACAATAATAAGATGTTGTGAGCCTAAGCGCTAACACTTTTTTTTCTTCGTTCACCTTCACAAATATACACACATCACTACATAAACGAACACAACATACTTCTTGACGGTTACTTCGATCTCAACTCGATTCTCCCTTTCCCTCAACCCCTTCCCCTTCCCTCTACCCTTCCCCTTCCCTCTACCCTTCTCCTTCCCTCAACCCCTTCCCTTTCCCTCTACCCTTCCCCTTCCCTCAACCCCTTCCCCTTCCCCTTCCCTCTACCCTTCCCCTTCCCTCAACCCCCTCCCCCCTGCCCTTCCCTCTATCCCCCACATCCTATCCCCCCTTCTTCGAGGCAATATGCAAAATAGTATTATAATATTTGAGATTATTTTCAAAAATCATTCAAATTTAAACAACCAGCCAACGTACCAACCAACATTCCATAGTAGATATTTGATATGATATCGTAAACATGTTCAAAAAAAAAAAAACTTAGAGCATTACGCGGAATTTAAAGTTGAAACTTTGCGACAAACTTTAGTGCATTAATTTTTCATTTGTTATAAGTTGCAATAATTGCAATATTCTTTTTCAACAAAGTTGCTGTAATCATTGGCTATTATAGTATTTTTTTTCACTATGAGTCGGTGACGTCATTGACCGTTAAGCAATTAGATTTATGCAAATATTCGCCCATCACGAAATTAAAAAAATGGCAAACCATCTATTGCATACTATTTTCATCGCGAATTGATAATATTATATCGCTAAAATTGTACAAATTGCAATTATTACAATTGCAATTATTACAATTGCAATTATTAGCAAAATAAGCGCTTAAATTGCAAAGCTGATAATTGCAATTGTTAATTGTAATTGCAAATCTTGCAATATTATTTGCAAAAGTTTTTCAATTTGTATAATTAGCAATTCAAGTAACCGTCAATATGGAAATTTTTCAATGCTATCATCAGCAATTCAGTGAATGACAACATGAAATTGAAATAAACAAATAATAACAAACACCAACAGCATATATATATATATATATATATATATATATATATATATAAAAGGACACTTTCAACATAATAATAGAATCGTTTAGAAGACGCTAGGCGGCAATATAATCATTGAATCAACTTATATACAAATAAAATAATAGCACATTTCCACCTTTTAGGTGATCCACTATGCAATGCATAGGTGGTTAAATTCAAAACACTCATAGATATTTACTATATACCAGTTATGCAGTATCCTGTAGAAGCATTAACGCATCGGTAGCTTCTTTAACCGGTGAATCTGTCAGCGGTGACATCAAACGTCGTTGCTCGAATTGTTGTTGTTGTTGTTGTTGTTGTGCACGTTGTGCTAAACTCACTAGACGCGCTGCACAATTGTCTTCAGATTCGGTAAATTGTCGATTAGATGAAGGCCATTCACCTACCTTCAACGACCATCCACTTGTCACCTTGGTTGGCCAATCGACACCATTAGCTGTTGGTAGACAACGAAGCTGTTTTGATTGTGCGGGTATAATGAGTGGTTCATTACTCATTGCCCCTGTTGCCGTATTGCTGCGTATCACTGAAAGGTACTGTTGCGATACTGTGGTACGTAACTTAGAAGGAATATTAGGCGTTATTGGTTCCGATATAGATAAGTTGATCGGTTGTGGTAAATCGCGTATGCATTTTGCGTTCATATAACCGCAAGTCGGCGGTACGGAGACGAATGCGGAACGATGCTCATCAACCGGAAGCGGCGGAGATAGTGGAATAGTTGTGATCTGAAATATGACCACATTTAGAAAAAAAAAAAAATAATGAGTCTATCATAGGCGATTGTCAGCTCCAACATCGAACCTCCGCAAAGAATACCAACAATTAAACTACTCCGCTCACCTGGAAATTCCTTCCTGGTGGTGGTGGTGGATTTGGTCCTAAACTACGATAGTATTCATCCTTATCAGAAGGCGTCCAATATTCCGCGGGTCGTGAGCATGGAAATGCTGCCGGTGCGCTTTGCGTTGCACTTGGCTTTTGATGGTTATCACGTAATAACTTTGCCGAAACCGGTACAATGAAGTCGTTCTGCTGGAATATTCACTACTTACTGGTTTTATTACTTTACTCATTCTTCTCTTTAGTCAAAGTAAAACAATGAAATACATAGCAATAAATAAATAAGTAAATGAATAAATAAATAAATAAATAAATAAATAAACAGATAAATAAGTAAACAAATAAATAAATGAACAAATAAGTAAACAAATATATATATATATATATATATATATACATTAATTTTTTTGTAGGCCAAGTGCAGCAGCTTCAGTTGGTCAATATATGAAAAAGTGGAAGTTTAATAAGACTCGTAAAATTTCAAAAATTCATGATTGAAAAAGTTCAGAAAAAAAGAAAATGCGGGAGGATGATTAATTTTCTTTGCTGTCGATAAAAACAATGGAATATATTTGTGATGATCTACCTGTGCAGAGCGTTTCATATTGAGTCGCTTTTTCCACGTGTCCCGATATTCTTGCTCCCATTTACGTGTATGTTGCTGTAGTAATTCTCGAGTTAATGGCATTGCTGGTCGAACTTCTGATGGTATCCTGGAAAAAAAAATTTTTTTTTTCAGTAATCGAATTAATTCAATACGTGATGGCACCTTATCGAATTATTTATGTCTTGATATAATTTTAGTTGTGCGCTTTATTTAAAAAATATTAAAAAAAATTTTTTTTAATACAATAGCAAATATTTTTTTCAGCAAGAAGTTTTATGAATATTTTTGCAATTTCTTTTATTACCGATATTATTTGCATATTTGCACATTCCAAATATAACAATAGACGAAGATCGAGAATGGAAAAAGAATTGGAATCGTTAGAGGATTCGATCATCACTCAAAGGATGTGAGTTCAACTTTCATTCTTCGAATAGCCACCCTCAAGGGAGATACTCTACTGTGAAGAGAATAAATTAATCTTTTCTTGCCTACATTTAACTTCAGAGAAAGAGATCTGAACAACGAAACTCAATCATTGAAATGTCTTATTTTCAAAAAAAAAAAAGTTTATAGTTGGTATAAATTTTTATAGTTAATTTTCAAAGAGCGTAAAAAAATAAAGCTGCGGAAATTGTGGAGAGATAGGAAGTTTTTAAAGATTTTTTTCTTTTTTGATATAAGAAATCTTAGTGGCAATACGGATGACGCTTCAATTAGGACAAATTAAAAGGATAGGAAATTAGGAAATGTCATCGTATGCGCGTGAAACGAAAAACGATTAATGACCTATTTTATAAATGCATCGATTCGCATATTCGTTTTTTTTTTTTCCCCCCCCCCCCCCCCTCCCCTTACTCCTTCCTCACTTCTCCTATCCATTCAAACTCATATCTAAAATTTTAAATTAAACTTTTTAATCGTTGTGAAATACACTAAGAAAAAATTCCAATAAAAGAGATGCAAAAATACCATAATAAAAATTTGAATTAGAAAAACAAAATTTTTTTCCGACTTTTGACGATAAAAATTCATTCAAAAATTTCCACTTAACCCTAGTGGTGATGGCTTATTAAAGACAATATTACTTTCTAAAGTTTATCTTTTTATTCATTTTCTAACTTGAAATTGAGCCTTTCTTTATTTTTAGAGCAAACTATTTGTATACAACAGTAAATTAATAAAATATTATTCATTTTATGTGAGAAATAATCGAAAAAATATCGAAAAATTCAACGAATTTTGAAAAAAAATTGACTAAATTTGCCCTGAAAAATTTTTATGTTTTTATTAGGTTCCATTTTAGGTTTAATCGATGGTTAAATGTTCACTTTATTAGATAGTCGAGCTATTAAAATTAATTTTTTTAATAATATACTAGTTAAATTTTCATTAAATTCATCTACTTCAAGAAGTAAAAAAAAAGAGGTAGAAATAAAATCATACTTATTGAGATCATCATGCTCTGGTATTGGTAATGGACTCCTTGATTCACCAGATGGTGATAATTTAATCGGTGAACTAGTTTCACTTGATGCTTCCGTTCTTGGATGACTTTTTAATAATCTATGAACATTCTCTAGACAATTGATCTGAAATTAAATTAAAATTAGTGAATAAAGAGAATGGTACGAATATAAAATAATAAAATTCCTTTGATTATAATATATAAATATTTGGAAAATATAAAATCATATCGTAATTATTTTCAAAATTTATCACGGTAAGTAATATAGCATTAAATAAAATATACAATCATTGATTGTTGCTGAATTAAATAAAAATCTATGCAATAAATTAATACTTCTTATTAAGGCAAATTTAGTAAACTGTATCGAAATGACGGATAATCCAAATAAATCAAAACTTGCAAATAGAACAAATTTGGATTCAACGAGGAAAAAACATAAAAATTAGAAGAAGCTCGATGTCCGATCCAGAATTATACCGAAAATCGGAATATTAAAAAATGCTGAAGTTTGATCCAGACAAAAAAATCCTGGAAAATTTACTCTCAATTATGAAGCTTATTTAAGCAAACTGTGATATTATTATTATTATTATTTAAATAAGTTTTTTTTTTAACTCCCCCATGCTAGGTAATCATTTACCTTAAATCAAATGACACCTATTCACCTTTAATTAAATCACATCAACGCAATTTTAGTCGAAATTTGTGCTAAAAATTGAAGAAAATTTGTGAACAAATATAATCCAATCTACTCGATCATTGAGTTACTATACCGAAATTTATATTCAACCTATTAATGATGCTTTATTTCTTAGCATTAATCACATGACGATAACGATTAATGACTCGACCCCAGATCGATAACGATTGAATCTTTTTTGTTGACCTGATGCCAAACTATTAACTTCAATGATTCGATCTGAAGTCAATAGTAATTGAATAACTTCTGTTGACCTCAGGTCAAACTATTAACTACCTTTATAACTACTTTACAATTTTCATCATTACTTACTAATCTCATTGCAACGACCTTACTTCATTTGCATAATGACTGAAAATATTGCAAACTGCAAATTGCAAAAAAAACAACTAAGTATTGCAAATTAATGTACCTTATCAATAATATTTGCAATTTCAATTTCGATATTTCTAATCGCTATATCGGTGAGCGGTGTAACAATTCGAGGTTCACTCGGCTCGGAGAGGACATCAGCGTTACCGATCGGATGTTCAGTGATCGAATGCCTTCCAACAATAACGTCTAATTTCATCGACCATGGATTCCAATAGGCAGACCATTCGGATTCTGTATGCACAATACTACCATTGAATGCAACCCATCGTAGACGTCGTTGTCGTATAACACCTCCTTTCTGTTGTACTACTGAAATTATGCTTATCAATAACTTACTGATAAGCTGATATTTAAAATATGTTAGTAATATCTATTATTTATTTTAAATTGAAACGTAAGCGTGATTAAAATTAATTTTATTATAAATTTAGATAGTTTTTTTAATGCTATGATGGAAAATGCTGAAATTCAACTATTAGAAGAGATACCATTCTAGATGGAATTTTCCGATAGTAGCAATAAGAAAGATATTCCTAGAGCATATCAATGAGTAGCATTTTAAGTTAGCCGAAAATGATCTTCGAAGAAAATAAAACTTACATTCAGAGTGGATTTGTTTCATTTGTTGCATATCATAAGGATGAATGAGGTGTAGAATTGAGTGACCAATTACTTCGCCTGGTAAATGACCAATATATGGTGCCGCTCTGTAAATATTTCTTTAATCGTTTTTTATATACCCAAAAAATGTTTTTATACCTATACTCAGCACCACTAAATTCAGGTAAACGTTAGTGACGGCCGTTGTTAAATATACGATATTATTCTCAACCCTTTTTGAGTTTATAATCTCTCTTATGAGTCTATAGCTGAAAATTATTCTTTCTTGATCTTATTTTATATATAGTTTATCGAATAAAGAATACTGAAGAAAAGATAATTAAATTTTATAGATTGACCAATAATTTAGCAATGCTTCATTTAATATACGGTTCCCACGTTAAGAAGGTTTCCCGGTTGTCAACTGTGAATGACGTCATGAAGTGTTCTCTATGATTACAGCGCATTTCTGAATATATTTAAAAGATGATGAAATGTCATGAATCTTGCTCCTCTCCTTCCTTTCTCCCTCCCCCCTCCCCTCAAGAAAAAAACTCCACAATCCCCCCAATCCATGCACATCCCATAACCCTCTTCAAGGGAGAATACATATCTATTCTAGGCCATCTATTCTTTATTATATAAAAATATTAGATACGGTCAAACTAACGTTGCATCAAGATGTGTAAGGCAACATGTGCTTAGATGGCGTGTTGTGAACATCAACGGAGTGAATGTTTTCGAAGGGGCGAATGCAGTTGGCAATTGCAAAGCGTGAACATGCGCCGATAATGGTCCATCTGGAGGACGCATGAAGTCACACAGTAATTCACAGGCTAATCTCTTTTCACTGAAATATAGGTCAAATTCATCATAGATAATACTTCTTTACTTTATAACATACTAATAGCAGGTTATCAATTTTTTATTTATATTTTTATTTTCTCTGATTGCTTCCAGCTGGAAGTATTGACAGCTGGCCATTAAATCGAAAGTTCTGTTCCAAGCTGAGCTTTCCACAAACAACGAAACTGCATCCTCTAAATAGAGATGGTCTAGAATTACATCGGTAGGTCGAAGTGGAGCTAAGTTTGAATGAGGTTTAGTGAGTAACAGTAATGCGCACTTATTCCGATCTGCTGAATTTCGCCAACTGAGCTGCATAGGTACGGTAGCACTATAAAATCTACCGTATCAAGGCTCATCACTGTTAGGAATTGGAATTTTGAAAGATTTTAGTGTGATTTTTTAGAGAGGAAAATGTTACCGTAACAAATGGATGGAAAGAAAACGGTAACAGATATTTAGTGCCATTTCAGGTAAGTTCGCAGGTAAGTTGAAAATCTACCGTATCCTAGTGAAAATATTTCAGAGAATTCAATGAGCTTGCATCTACTGCCTAACGTTGTTGTTGTTGAATTACGCGATAATGTTCTTGAAAAAATTGATCTAAAAAAAACAACATTAACGAGTGGACACGCGGCGTACGTTTATTGTGTAATCTATATTCTCTCGTTAAGTCATTAATTTATTATCTGCACTCTCTCATCCTATTATTGTCTCTTATTTCTCTATTTCTCTGCGAGGGACACTTTACAACAATGCGTCAAAAGTCTTTGGGTGCAGCCGGCTGACAGCCGACGTTAAGTGGCCGTGTCTGCCACTGACCAGTACAACGCGTGCCATTTTTCGTTTTAGTGTACATCTCTCTCGTACGCATCACAGTAGAAATAAAGTTCAACCTCGACTGCACTTTTACATATCAACTTTGTTCTATGGAACATCCACAGATATCTACATGTACCTTTCAATGCACCTAATTCGACAAAAGATCACCTTTATCAGTGATTAGCATTGATAGTGATAAGTGATAAGACCACCTATATCAGTGATTAATATTGATTGCGACAATTCTATGCATCATTTCCTATCTAATCACTATCGATTTATAGAGCTTTTCACTATGATGATGGAAAAGAAATATTCGACTAAAATGCTCGACAATTCTAACTATCCTACCCTCGTTACCTCTGACGATGGGAACTTTCTAAGCAGGGAAACGAGACGGGAAGAGGGTGGGGGAGGGAGGGGAGGGATAGAAGAAAAGGTCTTCGTCATTACGGGATCCTCCAAAGTTATAAGTCCATAATTAGTCAAAACCACAGTTTTATAAACATTATAAACAAATTATGCAAATTTTCTTAATATTTGTTTTTTTTTTTCACTATACAATAAACAATAAAATAAAAGCGATGAATTACCTACCCATTAAGTCGTGTAAGAATGCGTTTTCGTTGAACATGTGTAAAAACATTGCTTAATAAAGCATGTTTACCACATTCGGAAAGTAGATCAAATAGACAATTTCCACATCGTTCTTCCTTAATTATTATTTCATTATTATTATTTTATTTTATTTAAAATTTCCATTCTATCAAATTAAAACATCAATTCTATACTTATGTAAATTTATACTCAAAAAGGGAAATGAAAAATTGAAAAAAAATCGAATATTAAAAAAAATTATAAAACTTATAATCTATAATAAAAACTTATATTCCTGAAGCGATTATTACAGTACTCAGCTATTATATTCTGAATCTATATATCTGTTAATGGTAGGTTACATTTGTATGAAAAATTTCCCTTGAAATAGAGGATTCTATCTTAGAATGATCTCAAAACAAGGGGAAGAAGCAAAACAGCATCTTCAATTAAAGACGTTTCAAACAGAAGAAACCCATCTGCACCTTCTCTATAATTAGTAAAAAATTGAAATTTTTCTTTTTCTTTAAATAAATATACCTCAAGTTCAAATGTATCGTTGTTGTTTCGCCGAAATTCGGTAATTTTCCCATCTGGTAACGAAATTTGCGCTGAGAAAAGATGTCGGCTAGCAAAGTGATGAGTTGATGATGACCAAATTTCTTCACTATTATTAATGACAAGATTTTCGATAGTCTCCGAGCATGAATGTGCCGGGCTGAGATTGGTACGTTCACCCGTATAGATCGGTGTTGCGCGTAACTAAACTTACATATATTTTTAATATTTTATAATATTTTATATTCAAATTTTTTCATAATATTTATAATTTTAGTACTTTTTATTATAATGATTCAGTCGATTTCTACAAACAAATTGTTGCTATATGATCCGACTGAAACAATTATGGGGGGATGGGAATGAGGGGGAGGGGAGAAAGATGAGAGTGGGGGGAGAGGGAGGGGGTGGGAGTAGGGGGAGGGGGAGAGGAGAGTGCGAATATTCTACTTTTNGCAATAAAATAAAACGATGAATATCAAAAAAGGTTGATTTATTTTCAAAAAGTGATTTATTAATCAATATTAAGTCTGATTTATTCATCAACAACTGAATAATAAATAATATTCAAGTATTATTTATTATTCAAACAAATATTATTTATTCGAATGTGTCTTTGACTGGAAAAATTGAAAAGGAAAAAAATTTTTTTTTTGTTATAAAAAAATTATTTACCAGCTCAACAGTCTTATCAAGAGCTTCTATAGTGCCGATTTTATCGTCACGTTCACTTGGAGGCATTCGTTCGGCAACCAATTGTTTCATTTGACGAATATAATGCTGTAAAAAAGAAAAAAATAACCAATACTCTCATATGTTACATTTACAGTATGATATTTACAGTAATTCAATAGGATAATGTACAAAAAATATGAATAATCTATATGCACTCAATGCAGACTTTCCATTCAAAAAAATAAATAAATAAATAAATTAAAAACAAACAAACAAAAAAAAGCAAAAAAAAAAGACGAGTGAATTGTATGTAGTCATCACATTTACATTGATATACAGCTGCAAATGCCATCTTTGAGTGCAGATTTTTCTTTTTTTTTTCTTCTCCCGATTATATAAATGATGTTCCTATTTAGACACATTTAGCGTAGAGGCGAAAAAAAAAATAATTTAAGCATCATCGAAATGCAACACTCAACTTTTTTCTTTACACTTTCTAATGAGTGCATTAAAGTGTATAGAAATCAATCTTAACTGATTTCTCTTCTACGTTTCTTCTTCATATAAAATGCGTATTTTTTAAAAATCACTCGTCAAATATGCGATTATAACAAAGAAATTTGTTATGATAACACATTCGTTTGTTATGCGTAACACATTCGTTTGTTATGGCTAATATTTGCACTTTGGATTAAATATCAACAAACATTATAATTGAATTGATGCGGCAATAATAAATCATTAGAAAATCCGAATCATTGAAAGATTCTGAAGGATTGAAGATAGATGCGGAATAAGACTTAGCAACGATTTCAGTGAACAACTTCAGTTGGCGTGAGATGTTATAAAAACTTAGAAGGAAATCTCACTGATTATGAGACGACAAAGAAAAACTACTTTCGGAGGTGTTCGTTTTAGACAATAATGAGGATCGCTTCAATGATCTATTCTCCCTTAAAACAAAGACTGCTTAAGGAAATTTTTTTTTTTTTTTTTATAAATAAACCTTAAAATAGGTAGTCAACATTTTCGCTAGAAACTTTTCAAAATTTGACAGATGAAGTGGATTCTAATAAATAAAATATAAATAAATAAACAAATAAATAAATCGAATATAAATAAATAAAAGCGAACAATTAATTTTTAAAATAAATAAATGAATAAATAAATAAACAAACAAAGATATTGAAATGATAAAATAAAACGAAAAGAATGTTTGCAAAAAATTAACTAAAAAAGAAATTTTTTTTATAACCTTATATTATACTTTGACGAACTTTAAAGCTTTGAACGTAAAAATGAACTTTGAACTAACGACCCGAACTTGTATTATTCACATAAAAATAAAAAGCGAATAAACCTTATAACAACAGTATTCTATTGCTATAATTAACCGCATAGAATGTAGAAATATTTACAGTGTTATTCTACCGCATATTCTACAATCTGTACCAGTTTGTTCTTGAGATAGAAAGGTAATAGTAAGGGTAATAAATAAACCAAGAAACGATATTTTCAATAAATTTAAAACAAAGCGAATTTGCATTTGAGTTGTTAGGTATATAAAATAAAATCCACGAAAGATAGAGACGATAAAGTGCTAAATATGTTTTTTTTAATATGGGAAAACACATTTTCATGACGACTGAATGATGTTTGCAGAGCAAACTTCAATAATATGTTATGAACAAGAAAAACTATAACGGATGATGGCAACCTAACTGTACTAGATTAAAAAAGAAAATAAAAGAAAATTAAAATCAATAAAGTATCCTTAAAATAAAATGTTCACCGACATGTCGGTCAGTGATGGCATGTTGGAAAGTCTATCTGAAGCAATTTTGCATATGCACCTTGCAGATTTCGACGAGAAAGGATTGTAGGAATTTTTCCACGCATAACGCAAAAAAAAAAACCTTATTACGATTATATGTATGCTGCTGACAGCCACATATTAAAGTGTTATGCTATTATGTGTCAAGGGAGAGAGAAATTTTAAAAAATTGGATATAGTTCAAAGCGATCGTTGGGTTGCAATTAGCAGCTGTCAATAATGTGAAGCACCAGCAGCATATAAATGCTCGTAATGAGATGAGATCAGATTGTGCCGGCTGGCTAATAGTCTCATATGTTGTAGAAATATAGACACAAGAGGCTCGACGGGCCAACCTGTAAGCGCTTTCTTCGAATCGCTTTTGGCGGCTGTAACGTTTCTGCGGACATTTCCGCCATATTTCGTGGCTGACCAGCCAAGTGGTCGGTCTCGTCCAACCCAAAGCAAAACACAACACTAGTGTTGCTCAACGACGTTCCCGCTGGCACCCCATCACCGGACAACGTCTAGACCACAAGGCGATACGTCGAAACGACACGTCGAATCCGGAGAGAAAAGACAAGGGACTCGTCTCTGGAGTATCTACGATAGAGAGAGAGAGCAGAGAGTGCACTATGGAATAGCACGAGAAATTAAGAGAACGTTGGAGCGTTCGGGGGGAGTCGTTCTCTCTTGCAGTACCTAGCACGAAGGGTGGCGTGCGACGGGCAGAGCCCACAGTGGTGCGACGTGGGTCAGTGTACGGGCAGCGCTGTGCCTTCTGGCTGGCACGGTGTCCCCCTTTTTGCCGACGAGCACCGTCGTACACCCGTGAATGCACACCAGATTCCCTCAATATGGACCCCCTTATAGGGACGACGCGGTGGTCCTCGGTACCGTGCACCAATATACGCACGACCTGTGCGTATATCCGCCATCGAAGAATCCCTCCACTCACGCATCAACACATATCTTTTTATCCATTTCGATAGTCAGATCACTTCGATAAAGGATTTATTTGAACGCAACTCAAATATAGCATCTAATTTTAAGAAATAGATTACTTCAAAAAATTCTTTAATAGATTCTTTGTGGTACTCTTCATTTTCGAAGAAATATTTGAACTTTTATTTATAATTATATTTATTAGCATACTTAATAATTGTTTTACTAAACCTAAAATTAAACAATAAAGTATCAATTCGATATAGCAAGTACCAAGACAATAGCATTCAGTCGATATTTTTTCGAGGATATGTGCTTTAAAGAAAAAAAAATTAAATTAAAATATTGATAAATCAAATAAAAATATAGATATAAAATATATGAATGAATAATGAAATGATGATTACTTAACCGGAAGTATATAAGCAACTAATGCAGCGCAATATTTTTGACGTTCATCTCCTGCTCTTCAATAACCCACTTCATTATCGTTTGCACTAGAACTCTTCATATCCTTCTCAACCCCCCCTCTCTCCCCTCTACCCCCTCTCCTCCCCTCCTTACCCCTTCAGTGGAAGAGTATCTAACGATAGTAAGTAAAGATGCAAAAAGGGCTAGATTGAAAATACTTTTGCAATAATTCCCATAGAAAACGTTTTTTTTTCGATCACCTAAGGATCACCTTCCTATCCTGAAAAAAAAACTGCATCTTATCCTGGAATTAAAAAATTTGACCTGAAATTTTAAAAAATTAACCTGAAATTGAAAATAAACCACCTTTTAGCATTTAAAAATTTTCAACAGAGGTTGTCGAACTATGTGAAGTTGATGATCGATAGAATAGGTCAAAGAATAAAAAAAATTTTTTCGCATTACATCACTTAAAAATAGATCGTTCATCGATACTCAAAGACGATAAACATTGTAATATGAGTGGAAACATTCGAAATGTATGATAAATGAAACAGTGATACTTACCGTATGAGTTTCAATAATACCCCACTTTGAATATTTCCATCTTGTATAACTTTTTGAGCGCAAAAAGTAACACCATCTATTTCATTGAACCTCTTCTTGAAAAAAAAGGTGGAAGACAATTGTTTATGAATGTAGGAAGAATGAAATACGTCTCATTCTAAATCCTTCAATGTGTACTGTACCTATAGTAACCTAATTTACAGTATCCAATATCGGATATTCTCGAGCATATAAAGTTCCAACTGTAAATGCTTCACTTCAACGAGTTTATATTCTCTCACAACTATTCAAACACCCAATATTTATAGTATTTCAGGTTGTAATGCGAGCATATCATTTAGCCAACAAAAATTCAGCAATAAAGATGCTGTTTTAAAGTATAATCGAATACATACAAGTTTCTTCATTTGGATTTATAAGCATCGCTCATAGACAACTATTCTAAGCAATTTTTTAAAAATTACTCGTTCTTGACCAGTGGTCATCTGAGTGGTCATCCGAGGAAGGAAGTAGCGCTGCTCAATAAATTAATAGCGAAAAGCACTTAAAATAAAAGGACCAGAAGAAATGTAACCGATCAATCAAAGATTTCCATCAATGAAATGAAAAAAATCACTTGTCTTCTTCAATTAAAAAAAAGGATTGATTATTCATAAATTCCAAATTCATTTTTTTCGATCTGAAAATATATAAAATATTCGATCAATTATCGATTATTAACTAAGAATTTTTCGACCGAAGAAAAAATTTTATCAAAAATTTCAGAAAAGAAAAATTGTTTCAATTTTTCGAAAATTTCATCCGAATGAAAGAAAAAAAAATCAAAAACAATTGAAAAATTTTTTGAAAATGATAACGAAAGATGAGACAATGAAAAGTGAAAATCGAACAATTCGATTGATCGACGATGAGTTTGAGAGAATTTATGAAACTTTTTTTTATGAAAACAAAGAAACTCTTCTATTGTTTTCTATTTTTATTGCGATTGTTTTTTCCATTTTTTAATAGGTATGCGTTAATAATGAGATAAAAATATCTCCAATCAATAATGAAAAAGATAATTCGATCATTTTTGATGGAAACGTCTAAGATTTGACATAATGATGGAAAAAAATTATACAAAATCATTATATAAATCGTTGTCATTCATTAAAAAAGCTCAATAATTTTTGAATACATTCATTCCCCTCTAAAGGTGTATTTAAAATTTTCAAATGCAAATTTTCAAAGCTATTTTTTCTTGGAAAAAAGCATTTGAAAAGGTTTTAATTTTTTGCAAAAATAAAACAAAGTTAGACAAACATATAGGTGTATTTAATTAGCCTAGGAGTTGCAACCTATTCTCACTTATTATCCTGAAAGTTTGGTGTGACTATCGATTTCATCTCTTTTCCACTGAATTCGAAAGCTGAATGATGTCCATTTGGGGAAAGGGGGGTGGAGGTGGGTGGAGAGTGGGAGGGAGGAGGATGAGCTGCTGGTCAAGTACGGAATAAATAGCCAAGATCCTTCTAAGTAGTAAATACTCTCACTCACAAAATTCTTGAATACCATAAAATTGTGTGACGTCATATGACGTCACTCATAATAATTATACTCATTACTATAACAATTAAGGCTTTATTACTTTTGAAGATACTCAATAACTTATCAAGAGAGCAAAAAAAAGACAACAAATATCTATAGAGCACCAATTTTTTAGAAGCACAAAAATTGCGAATATTTGAATCGAAAAAATCCCTCATAGCATTGAAGGTATTTAATTAAACACAACAAAGAGAAAAAAAATGTTTAGAATGAATTATGAGAATATTTTCTGAATAAAAATGATATTAAATAAATAAATTGCCTATAGATGAATAGTCCAACAAATGCAACGATAGATGGACGATATTCAATCGAAGATATTCCAACGGAAATAAAATATGAAAAAAAAATTTTTTTTATATTTATAAAGTGGAAAATCTCTCTATGTCAATGAAAAATTCTTTCGATTTTTAAGTGAAAGTGATAAACGAATCTTTTTCTTTAATTTCTCCAACATAGTTGTTTCTCCTCTTCTCCTCTTACCCCTTTTCTTTAAATCTTGGGTAAAAAATACCTTTTTTTCTGGCAAAAATAATGTTTGTGATTGAGCATTATTATAGTAGTTGAAATTCTGAAATAAGATAAGCCTAGCAGCAATCAACAACACGATGATGGCATCGCCATCGAAAAACAACTCATTCGTGCACACAAGACGCTTTAAGTGTTCGCACGTGTGCTCTTCACCAGTGGTCAGTGGTGATGCTGACTTGACCAGTGGTCAGTGGTGATGGTGATGGTCGGTGCTACGCTGTGGTGGTCTCCGCTCACATGATATCAGCTTTTTTTTTCTCCATCGCGTTTTGTAGAATGCCGTAATGTTCGTCGTCTACAGCATCTATTCATCGACCAACAACCATACCACTTTCTCGCTCATTTATAGTAAATCAATCACTTCATTCGAACAACGCCTAGATGAGGAAGAAATCTATTCAAGTTATCAATGAGAAATTAAAAACAGTGAAGCACTAAGAAATTTGCATATTAGATTCAAAAATTTGCATATTGAAAAATCTACTAAGATAAACAGCTAAAGACAAAATCAACGATTAAAAACGCTCCGAGTTGTGTACGCATGACCTCAATTGTACGTCACTTTCTCTCGTACCGATACGATTCGTACACGAGCACGCCAAGTTCGGGGCAGCCGCGAGATTCACCCGACTTCCGTGAGGCATCAACCCCCCCCCATTTCGTTGATGGCTCTCCCCCGACATCGATCTCAATCCCTATTGACATCGAATCCTCGCCATCGTTTCCTAATTTTCTAGCTCGGATTACAAAAACAATTTCCTTTTTTTTGCTAATTGTATTTAACAAAAAATAAATACGAAATTAATTTTTTGTTCTTTATTTTTTGCTAATTATTATAGAATTTAAATCTCTGAATGAAAATTTTTCAAAATTTTCAACAATCAGTGAACATAAAAAACGAACATAGAAGCAATACAATAGTATCGTTATGTTCGCTGATGCACTTTAGCGATCAATGATCATCGTAAGTGTAAACCATCAAGCTCGTTTTTTTTTTTTAAATTTATCTCTCATTAATCTTATTCGTTTGCGGCCTAAACTTTCAAAAAAAAAAAACTTAATGACAGTTGTGAATCATACATTACGTAAATAATAAATTGTATGCAGCTTTTGAAGTAGTAAAAAATCCATCATGAAGGTTTCATTTCAATGATTTTTAGAAGATAAAATAATTAAATGCTTCAATCCTTATTGCAGAAAAATATTTTCGGTTTTTTTTTTTACTGTAAATATTATGAAAATTTTAGAACCTCTATAAGGAATGGTAAAAAAAAAACTATTTTTAACTTAGCTGAATAATTGACCTATAAGTATGCTCATTATTGGCTTTAATATAAGCAACTTTGTTTTGCCTTGATAAAAAAATTCACAAAACCAAATCATTTTCGAGCAAAATCAATTCCGTTGTTTACATCTGTCATAAACTTTGATCGAGCTTTAACTAGTGATCTTCTACTTTTCTCTATTCTTTGAGCCTTTTTTTTTTGCGAAGAAGATTTGCCTAATTTATTTAGGTTTATTTGTTGTTTCCATTTGACCATTACGTCCATATGGTCACTCAATGGTCATTCATGATACGGTCATTTCACAAGTACGGTCATTTTGCTAAGCAAATTTACTGCTTGAGGTATCCCTGAAATTGTTTATTGCTTGGGAAAATTTCTTCGCAAGACTTTTAAGATATGAAAATTGTAATTCAATATAGCTTGAATTTTTAGTTGTTCTGCTACCATTAGTTGAACCTGTCTTGTTCATGTTTTCATGCTATTTCAAGCTATGGACTTATAGATTTGGCGACGAAAGCATAATCAAAAAAGCACATATCGTGCCAAGAATCTTGGAATAACGCGCCTTTCATCAGTAGAATCCTGTTGCCGATTTCATAGAGAGTCAACGATAACTATATTCATGAATAGATTTTGCAAAGTTCATTTAGACAATCGATACGCTGCAAGTGGCGGGCATCATATTTCATAGAACAAATGCTTCACAATTTTGCTGGTCACTCCGACTGGTCATCTATAACATTTTAATCTTGAAAGTGGTCAGTTTCCTACGAATGGCCTCTCCTTAGAACCTTGAATATGGAGTGTGGCGTATTTCCTCTAATATAAGCTCGGGAAATGTAATGCTTCGAAACTTGCTAATATGGACATAATTGCTAGGGAGTAGACGGGGAGCGGAGGGGATAATGGATGAGGAGGTAGGCTGGGGAGGAAGAGGACGCAACTAAACAAGGGGATATCACAATTTAATCTAATTTCTTCGCAAGATAATAAAAACAGACAATCTTCCATTCTAAAGTATCCTTCCAATGTTAATCGTTTATTGAATACTTTCCTGTCATTCATCAAAAACAACAACAAAACAATATTTAATTCTAAAAAATAAGTATAAAAATATATCTGGAATATTTTTTATAAGCCAAGTATGAAAAATTCGCTTGAAAATTTTCCATAAATTAGATATAAAAATCGCATCTAGAACTCCTCTATAAAGTAGATATAAAAAATCCGTCTGGAACTTTATAGGGATATATTCAATCCTTAGTAATTTGCAACCATTTTGAGTGTATTACTCACAACAAGTTCAAAATATTACAGCTTATCTAACGATATAAGACGTTATGCCACGTTTGCAAATTGTTCAATTTTAGGCTGTTTTATGGTGCGTATCATGTGGTGGTGGGGACGTTTGGGAGCGGAGCGGAAGGCGGTGCCATCTTCCATGAATTCTCTTACCAATTCTCTTTCATTCTCTCTCTCCGTTGCAGCCAGCCGATCATATAGGAACCACCCGATGTACGTGTGTGTGTGTGTATGTTTGTGTCGCTCAACTCGAGATTAGATGTTGTTACGACGTGACGAGAGAATGGGGGCTGTCTCGACCGGGTTTTCGAGCCAACTCGCACCAGCCTCCAATAATTAACATAACTCACTGAGCCGAACGTGAAACTCTTTACGATGAATGTTGCATAGCCTACTCTAGCCCCTCCTTATTCCATATTATTCTTTGCATCACTCTTTCCAGAACAAATTTAGAGAATGCAACGTGCAATCAGCCAATATATTCAACAAAGCCCCCGATCAAAAAAAAAAAAACCTGTCTACTATCGTTATTTTCAGCATCTCATAAAAATAAAAAAACTTTTCATTTATTTTAATCTAAATTCTTTTTTTTTCATGTCTTTATATCACTAGTTGATAAGGTAAAAACATTCTATAAGTCTTATCATTGACGTATTATAGGAAGATACAAATAAATATATAGGTAATGGAAGACATAAGGGTACACTTGGATTGCTTTCCGCACAATATAAAATATTTGCGCCAAGGATGGCATACACTTATTCAGCAATAAAATATTACCTGCTTTATCCGTAGACTACCTATGCATAAAATATAGCCTAGATTCTTTACAGTCGTGAGTGAACTTTTACTTACTTTCAACATAGAAAATCTCTCATAGGGACAATGAATTCATTTTGTTTTACGTTTTTTTGTGTCTACTATATGGTAATGCTCGAAAAAAGTTTACTGTAAGATATCGTACCGAAATTATATAAATGTTTCATGTTTCCTATTTTTTGTTCACATTATACAAATGTCTCATCGAATATCAGGTGATATCATACCTTATCAACTAGTGATAAAGAAATGATTGAAAAAACAAACCGACCTAACCACGTATAAATGAGAATCCATTTATTCAAATTTCACTATGCAATGCAATGATCACCTCATTAAAGATCAAAAAACACAATTTAAGTGATTATATTGCAAGAGAAAGAATGCAATGTAAACCATTCACAATGGCTTAACGATACAATATACAGCCGTGAATTTGAAACGATGCAAAGTAACTAACCAGCAGTAGACTTCATAGATTCTCCAAACTATTGCACCCCGAAATTACATATTTTGAAAAATTTTCCACAAAATTCATAGATATTACGGTATCTTGAGTCCGCTACCGTACACCATAATAATACGTTCCTGATTCAAGAAAATACTCGTCGATGCCAAGATCAAGTCAAATTATTCAAATCAACAAATTTAAGAAAATATGATCGAAATATGCATCAAGCAGGTTTATTTTCAACAGCACTGGATAATAAAATAGATACTCAATCGAAGATGGCATTTTGCCAATCAAGAAAAATTCAGTGTCAGCATTTTTTTTATATGCCATCGGCTTTTCACATTCAAATTCCTCGACTTTCCTATTTCAACTTATTTAGCTAGATCATGTGACAATAAAAGACATCATCGATGCAACTATCAAATAAAGTACATGATTGTATAGGTTGAGATGAGAAAGTGAAATGCAAAAAACATCGCAAATGACGTCATAAAGAACGACAACACTTTATAAATATAAACACTATTGAGCGTTTTTATTTATTCACTGAATAAATATAAATTTTTTTTTTCATTCTCATTATAAAAGTGAATATTTTTTCAATCTATGGATATAAAATTATTTAAGTTTTCTTAATTTCAGTGATGGGCATACAAAAAATTTAGAATAACATATGTGAGAGAAATTTCAAGGAAAAGAACTCAAAAGAAGTTTAAAAAAACTTCAAGAAAGATAAGGTAAACAAATGTGAAAAAAAAAGTCGAACAAGTGAAGATGCTATGAGGTGCTATAATAATTGTAATAGAAACATGAGATAGCAACGTTATTTGTCAAAGAATATAAGTAAATCTATATTTCTGTTCTATTTGGATAGCTCCAATATATAGGATTCATGAGCCTAATATAGAGTCGACAAAATGCATCGTAAAGGGTATGAATTTTATTGGAATTTAACGATCCCGTTCCAAGCGATGCTAGAAGATGTCCTTAGAAAACAATGCCCTTTCAAGTGGGTGACGATACAGACATTTAAGCATAGTCAACTCCTCCAGTTGTCGCAAGTAACCAATATAAACTCTTCGACGAATGTAGACTCCATTGTTTCGAACTTGCGAATGATAACACTCCGATCAAATGCCTTACCAATGCACCAATGTTTTATTAAAGCCATCCTATTTGCTCGCATTTGAAGCTTTTCGATGTCAATTGCTATATGATAGTAATTACAGTAGTGATCTTAATGGCAATAGTAAGGGTCACAACGATCATTGCTCTTTACAGTAATGATCACCGTAGCATATCGTATCCTTGAAATGATCTCTTATGCTTCTATATTAGTGCTATACAGCAGCAACGATTTCTCTCTAGTAATATATTACGAAAGTTTTCAAATCCACAACCATAGTTTGGAAACGTCGATCAAAATATGCAAACAAATCAAATAGAATTCATTGCTTACGAAGATTACAATAGAGCCGAAAAAATTTGCTACTAAAAAACTCTCAACAAATATGCAAATTGTGATCAAATTTATGCAATTCTTGCAAAGCTAAATAAATTTCCATATCATTTTTTTCCTTATAGTGTGGGAAAGAGGAATAAATCGAGAAACGAGGTCAATAGGTGAATGATTGATGATGATTTTTGCTATATTTTCTTCGAATATTTTTTATCTATTAGCAAATGAAATTGCTAGAATTTTCAAATATAAGAAACGAAAAAAAATATTGTTTTGATTACGCATAGCGACTGTTTATTGCTGACAGCTGGCATTACTGTAGACATGCCATCAGACAAAAGATAGACAAACAGAAATGTGGGCAAATATCTTCCCATACTTCCGGGTTTCTAACAATTTTAGTGTTTGGGCAACTACTAGTTGATAGATCTACTTGACATTTTTTACTCAATGATCATCTCTGTGAAGTTCGATTTTCCCAATTTTTTGACATATTCTCTCACAAGGAGAAGAGAGGACTGCACAATTTATTAGCCGAAAGAGTGTTTAACGCTTTATTACTGAAAGAGACTAAATAGCCAAATGTGGGAATTACGTTCGCAACCAATGGGAAAGTCATGAATATTCGATTCGAGTGTGCTATTGTTATATATCCACCTTTAACACACACATCCACATTAAAAGGATAACATAATCTATTATAATATAACATCCAAACAATAATAATAATAATCAAGCAATAAAAAATATTTTAATATAACATATTATAGTAGAGTTTATTTCAATTAAGCGATGTAATATAACATAGTCTTATATTATGCAGTCTTACTTTTTGCATTCTTAACGTCTATCTAGTCTCGTGCCGATGATCTACTGCATCTTTGCTCATTCCCGCGTAATGTTTACTTTTGCCCTACTCTCAGAGCATCATATTCATGTAGATCAATACTAACGTTGTGCATAAAAAGGACTTTACGTCAGTATTATCTCAATAGAACATTTTTAGCGTTTTTGATCAATCGATTAAATTTCTTTTATAATGTTTTCAAAAACTATATAAGGTAGATCATGTTGCGTCGTATTGTAACCATACTGCCCGCGTTCATACGTATGCGTGCCACGGTATTATCGACAAGCACGCATCATGTCGCGTACCATTCATTCGTTCACTTGCATCGTTGTCGCGTGGTCGGTTCATTGTCATGTGTTATGGGGCGTGTTGGTTGTGCGGTATAAAGCTGAGTTTTTCGCGATTTTCTAGAAATTTTTAGTGTACAGAAATAGTGCTAAGCATTTTTGTTTATGATATCCAATATTGTTATAGTCGATCATCTTCGTTTTATTTCATTCGAGGAACATTCTTCTATTACTATCGAATATCATTTAATGTGGAGATAGGTGCTCTCCATTTCCGGCATATATTTTAGAAGATCTTTATCGATTTTTATATTTTCGTATATAATATTTTCATGATTGCACTTTTTCACCAATAGACCTATTTGTATTTCTCTTTGAAGTGTTTGTTTTTCATAGAATTTCCCCGCGGGAAATTGATGCATAGATATGACTCGTAGTTGAAAAAAAAGATCAACATTATCATCTTATCATTTAAAGATTATGCGAAAACTTTTATTAATGAAGAAAATATTGGAGGGGGGTTTTTTTGAGTTCATTTCAATGGGCTAAATTTGAATTCCAGGTCGATATTATTGCAAACAACAGATGGAATAATTGATCGTAATTGATTTCGCCGTGATTTCGATATATTGTTATTTCCGTTCCGGAGAGGAATTCTGGAGAGGAATCCTCACTATTCGATCGCAGTTCTCTATCGCTCGAATATAAGTTTTTTTTTTGAATCCAGTGAGGGTATTCGATTTATTTGCCTCAACCTATAAACCATTCCCATTTGTCTATCCTTTCTACTTAAAAGTCCATTTAAAGTCGGTTTCGTATTTGGCGTACGCAGATGCATCGATAGGCATTAAGCGTCTGCACTAATAATACTCGAATATTGGCGATTGCAAAAACACACCCCGCGTCAGTAATCATGATGTACTTTTCTACTAATAGGATTGTGGTCTTCACTCATATTTAGGTTATCAATATGGTAAAGAGTTACTACAGTATTTAGTTGCTACAGTATGCCACAGTATTTATTTTGTGTACTCTTCGTATATTTCATTTATAACATCGCTTTTCGTGTTGTTTCAATTTTTGCTTTACATACACCTGTACTGTAATCACATGCACGAGTATGGTATAGTACACCTTACCTACTTACCTAGGTATAGGTATTAGAGGAAGTCGTAGAAGGATCGTTGCAAACATAATAGAATAATTGCCAATATACTGCTATTATCTGGTACTGCCATAACCTTCGACATTTTTCGAGCTTTTTCAGGCATCCCTCGATTCTGGCAGGATGTTGGCCACGATATTAACTCGGCAGGACGTTGGCCAGGATATTAACTCGGCAGGACGTTGGCCAGGATATTAACTCGGCAGGACGTTGGCCAGGGTATTAACTCGGCAGGATGTTGGCCAGGACTTTAACTATGGATTATGAGGTTGGATATTCTTGTAAGGATATTTTTCAAATCATGACTAATGATAAAATTGAGTCATGAAGCATTAGTGATAATCTGAAAGCGGAATGGCTGTCGAGAACGCCCCGTGGCATGCATTTGTGTATCGATCGTGCGCTTGGTGTTCACTGAGTATCAAGCCACATCTATGCGGCTAGTCAGCACATTGATGTTCATTTACTTCACTTGGCCTTTAAATTATAAGCCTAGTTGGAGTCCCTTCTCGAGATTATATGACAGCCCGATACTGCGATCTTCTATATCATTGATTTGCATAGCCGTTCTATAAAACATTAATAAAATAATGAAATATTTTGCATCTCGTTTGTAAAATTTGTGGCATTTGGCAGTTTCTATAACAGTTTTTAGGTTTCGAATAATTTGCGAGAATAATTGAGGTGTAAAATTTGAAAAAAAAGTCGTCATTCAGGCAAAATTTGGTAGAATTCCAGTCAATTTTGCTTTATTTACAGTAGTGTAATGTTATCCATGAATAAAGTATAGTAAGCGAGGGAATATTATTCTTCTAAAAGTGAAAAATTCCACTTTAGAATTTTCCATAAAGTCACAATTTTTTAATATGGATAAGAGTTTTTATTGAGTGAGGGTTCTTTTTTTCTTTCGAAGATTTCGACGTCGTATGGCACTAATATTTCAGATTCGTATGAACAAATCGGCTGGATTATTTTCATGGAGAAAGTAGTAGGGTTAAACTTGATCCCTATCCGAGGTGGGTAAATTTGATCCCTATCCGAGGTGGGTAAACTTGACCCCTACCCGAGGTGAGTAAACTTGGTCTCTATCCGAGGTGGGTAAACTTGATCCCTATCCGCGGGGGATAAAATGTGATCATCTAATCGGGATGCGGTTTAGCCCATCTGCTATGGCCATGGATTGGACCTGACCTCCGTTTTCCTAACAGGCGGGGCTGCTTTTAGCACATATCAGGAATACTGAGACGCTTATTGAGTAAAAAATTTTACTGGCGCTGAAGCTAGCGCCAGTAGTTTCCAAAAGTTAAGCAAGAGATTTATATGAGAGTAGAGAGGGGTTATGCTAATTACAAGGAGAGTTTAGCTTAAGTTTCACGGCAAACTTAATTGAACTGAGCTCAGAAAAAAAAACTTGAGCATGAATGCAATTTTAATGCTTAAATATGCTATAAAAATTCCAATGTTCGTATCTCTTTTTTTCCCGTTGCATTTATTTTTGCAATTCTTGAAAACTTTGTAAGAAATTTAGATACGCAAGAGATGTTGAAGTAGGTGACAGCTAGAGGTTTCCATCATAGACATGATGGAAACCTTCAGATGTCACCTAGTTCAAACTTTAGGTGAGTTCTGTGTACTGATTTCGGGGATCCTCAATTGAAAGGTTGTAGTGCGTTGATCGAATCTCTCTCTCTTTTTCCCACTTTTTTTATTTCTTTTCCTATCCTCATATTTTCTCTTCATGATTCTATCATGAGCGTTCACATAATTTCTTTGGATCACTAACTATACTTGATTGAAATTTATTTTCTTGCTTGTTGATTTCTTATTTTTTTCTTTTCCAATTTCTATCATTATATCTCATCTTTTTCCTTTCGAGATAAAAATGAAAATAATTGAAAATTTGTTTGAAATAATAAAAAAAATGGAAAATCGCTAGGTAACTTTTAATGTATATGGTTGATTAATTCATCCTATGCTAATCGAATGTCCACAAAAAATGGTACTTATTCGATTCATCACTATTTTGTTGGCTTAGCGCGCAGCAAAATTAGAGCAATATAATCGTACATTCTTGCAGTTTTGTTTTATGAAAATTCGAAAAAAATAATGACGTCCATATCTACGTTTATTTATGTGTATGTTTGCTTGTCTTTGTCTGTGTATGTCTGCTTGTCTGTTTAATTGTTTAGAAGTGGTAACACTTTTCAGTTAGTGTTATAAAATATGATGCATTCGATACACACTATAGTGTATCTTCCGCTAATGTATTCTTCATTGGTCTACCAACTGCAGAAACAAGCTGTAGATGTTTAGAAGATTTTAAAAAAAATTATATCCATATTAGAAAACAGGTTGAATTTTTTTTTTGCATTGATTAGGCTGCACGTAAACGAATGTTTTTTTTTTTTTTTTTTGGAAAACCAACGTGGATGATTAAAACACTTAAAAATGTGAGTGCCTTTATTGCTTGATTAATTGATTAATTAGTTAATTATTTTGCGAAACCACACAATTTGTGGAACTAGCAATATAACAACGCCAATGTAAAAAGCGCATGTTGTGCTTTTTCTGCTTTGGTAGATTCTCATTTGCTTGAATTAGCGTAGCCATCCTCTGTTATTGTTCGTTTCCATGGAAATATTAGCTGGGTGATTCACCTGTTCGCATTACTGAAGATTAGTCGTTAACTTTGTAAAAGTAGAAGAGATTGATTCACAGCATTTTTTTTTCTTTTCTTGGATAGTAGATGAGTCCTGGAAGTTTAATAGTACTTGTTGGCGAGGAAATTTAACCACAATTATTTTGGATGCTTACCAGTAAAAATAATAGCGCCTTTATATTTGTGTTTGAATAAGTCATTTGCGAAAACCAATTTTTTTTTCTGCGGTACTTTTTTTTAGTTTATTCAATTTGAGAAAACCAAATTTTCCACAAAAAAGGGAAATTTAAGTTCAAAAGTAAAAACTAAGAGGATTTTTTTTTGAAGTTCGGATGTACTCGAAGTGGAAGAGGAGCCGAAATTTTTTGGAATATACGAAATCCGAAATCAATACTTATTACGATAACTTTTTTTTTGCACGAGGAATTCGTAGCAATTGGATTGAGAAAATTTTTACTGCCGAATATTGCATTCAATAAGCGATAAATTTTTTCAGGACATCATCGCATAGATTGTCTGCCTAATGCACCGTATATCTTTAAATAGAGACCCATATTCGTTTTTTTTTTTTGCTCTGTCTTTGTGGAAATCTATCACGATAATAATAGCAATATGATCATCCAGGCTACAAAAAAATTCACCAATACAAATAGTGTTGAAATATTATTCACTCTTCTTCATATCAGTTATGACTTGACTATCGTTGAGGCCATGAACATCAACGAGATATAAAGGTGAGGAAAGAAGGTAATTCGAGGGGCCAAGAGTTCAGAGGGGGGGGAGGGCGGGGAGGGGAAGATGGTTAATGGCAAACCGAAATTTCAAGAAATTAGAATCAATATGACTTCAGGTTAAAAGCCATGCAGATATTGAACCGATGCGTGAACAACGTGACTGCAAATAAAGCCATTGAATCATTAGCTTCAAATATCTATCACCAGTTTATTTTATAACCCCGTGATATTTATGGTACTTGACATAGCAAAATAATTTCGGATAAAAAGGGGAGGGTGAACGGGGAAAATGGCTAGAGCAATAGTAGCTTTCAATTCTCATTTAATTTCGTCTTTATATTTGAAGTTTATTGATGCCTATTTATATATAAGAAGGCAATTCAAATATCTTAGTGTATTGAAATATTTCCCGAGAAAATCTATCCTTTCCATTTCATAGATATGTGAAAAAAAAAGTTAAAAAAAAATGATGCATCAAGGTCATTTCCGTTTGACTCACATATTTATAAGCTTTTAGAGATACATTCCAATCAACAAGAATGCATTTTTTTTGCGGCTGCATATTCTTCAATGCTACAACCAAATAACATCTGCCTTAAAGAAGAAGAAAAAAGCATGCATGCGGCAAATATGGCTTACTCATGGTTCAGCTTCGCATTCGCTCATCGATTGTTGTGGCCATTTTCTTGCTCTCGTATAGCATTAGCTTAGGTATTACTTTTTTTCGATTTTTATTTTTTATTTTTATTTTTTATTTCTATGATGCTTTTATTTCTTTTTCTCCAATTGAAAGTTCATGTAAATTTCTATGCTTATTTGAATTTAAGATAGCCACGATTGATATAGTGATAGGATTTCTTGAAAGATCTCTTCTTAAGGCTTAGATTTTTTGAGCGAGAAGAGATCTTTATAAATATTATTGGAAATTTACGCAATACAATGGTTCGCATCACTGACTATCAGTTGTATTGTTGATTAGTTGTTCTTTCACCGTTGTTATGAATTGCTAGTACATTATGGTACTAATTTTTGATCTGAACTGAAAATGACGATAGGCAGAGAGGGGAGGAGGGATATAGAAGGAGGAGGTTATATAGATAGCCTTTTTTAGGTGGATCTTCCTAACGTTCGGATAGGAGTTGATTTTAAATTTATGTAAACTTTCTAATCAACTTTTCTTGTATAAAATGAGGCATTTCAAGAGGATCGACTAACTCATTTGATCCTCTTAGACTGAATTTTGTGAAAAACGCGCGAACACTCAAAGAAATTTTTATAGAAGCTATGGTCGAAGTCAGCTGTTCTTGATTTCTTTCCGGTTACGTGACGTCATTCTAACATTCACTCCCATACTGACCGGATATGTGACGTCATTCTGACATTCCCTTCCGTACTGAAAATTTTTTGTTCTAGGAATCTATTTCTCACTTTTAACTCCTTAAATATGACCACCGCGGAATTTCACATATCTTTGATGTTTTCTATCTTTTGCCGTTTCTCTCAACTTGGGTTATCATTGGACTGTATCTCTTCGATAGTGCATTTGCATTCGCTGCTAATTTCCCTACCCCCTGTGTTACCCATTTAGCTGTATCCCATCGATATTACATTCGCATTCCTCGCTGCAAATATTTTCCCACTTCCTATATTACCCACTAATACTTAAGCACCATAGAAAGTCAAATTAGCTAGCATAGTTGCACCCTAGAATAATGGATGATATTGGTGAGGGTACCGACAAGCACCAAAGAAAGGTCAACTAATAATGCTGCAAATGATTGATGTTATTGCAGAAAAAGGTTGCTCAACATTGTTTATTTTGCGCATTTCTATAACGCGACCATCGTTATGTGCTATAAATAGGGCTCGATCTTTCATATTCCATTTAGAGATCAATTTGAAGGGGCATATTTTACGACAGCCTTTATTTAGCGATCGATTAATACGAGCAGAGGTTGAAAAAATTTAAATTCCCTGACTCAGGTTCAAAAATTTTTAGTTTTTCAACAGTTTTCACAATAAATAGACACTAGAGATCAGCCATTGCGTGGTCAAGCAATATATATTGTCGAGTACAACCTTGTCATTCATATTGCACGTTTGCACTTTCTATTTTCTTGTTATATATCTTACTTTATCATCGTACCACCATATTTACGAGGTTTTTATTATATTACTGCACTTATCGTACTCAATCATACTACCGTATTTTTTCTACTTTATTATCTTATCGTACTATACGTTGAAAGAAATATTTGAATATCTTTAAAATTACACCTAAATGTACCAAAAAACGCTCTCCCTATGCGAAATGCTGCATTATGATTCATTTGTGTCATTAAAAGTCAAGTGGAATATCGATGCTAGCAGTTCATTTTATATAGACAGTTCGGTGGCAATAAATCCCTAAATTGACCACCAACCTCTCCCCCTCCATATATAACAGTGATTCATTCATCATCCACTAGTAGTGGTGTCTGCATTATATGTCTATTTTATTACGTTTTATCTTGACGCTTCCATCTTTCCCATAAATGGTCTTCGAAACGAATGGGTTGCATTGATTTTCATGACTTCTTGCATTATATCACAGAGAAAGTGATTCTCTCTCTTTCTTACTTTCTCTCTCTCCCTCTTTCCCTCTCCCCCTCTTTCCCTCTCTCTCTTCGTAGAAATGTGCACCGAATATGCTTTCATTATAGATGCATAAAATGCCAAACGCAAATGGTGCGTTCAGGATGTCTGAGTTGTGATGACATCACTCTTAGTGACAGCCGTTTACAATTTACACCATTATTACGATAATATTTCTCTGTTGGTCTTATTTTATTCACTCAACAATTCCTAGATTACATGAGAATGTATATTAATCCCAGCGGTGATGTGGTCTTTTCATGCTTTTTTGCAATACTGTACTTGCAAAATGATCTATGAAGACAATGCTTCGGTTGAATTGTTTGGTTTTATTAGGCAGATTGTTGGAAACAATTTTCATGCGGATTTTTTTTTCATTTTTCTTAGCATGTGATTTCCAAGAGAATTTTTTTTACCTATTTTTTTTCGTTTAAAATCTTCGATCTTTTCCATTCCTTATGTTTTCTTTTTGTGCGTTTTTTTCTTGCATTGGTAAATTAACTAAAAAATAGTATTGCATTTTTTGTTTATTTCTTTTTTGGTGCTATTGGATTTTTCTTTAAAAAACTTTTAAAAGTATTCTACTAAAAAATATTTTTATTTTACTATTTTATGTTGTTTTTTTCATTTTTTGAAAATATTTCAAGTTGTCTTAAAGACACAGTAATATTTGATATGTATTAGATTCATATAGATGTTACTTTATTAATGGAAGCAGTAGTTAGTCACAATCATTAGTGAATCTAGTTATTCGACGATATTTCTACAATTTTGATAGTTTCTTTGTTTTTGTTTCTAATATTTGAATAGGTTGAAGTAAGTTGGCCTTAGTATTGGCTGCCAGAAAACTTTATCGCACGAGAGTCCCTGAATTTTCAGGGGAACTCCAATACTATGTCAGGGTGAGATCCTAATTTTTGAGAACTCCCTGAATGCCTGTGCTGGTTAATGGTTGTCGCCAGCTAACGGCTGTCGCTAGCTAACGGCTGTAAATAATTGTTTCTTTTTTGCACCGCTAAGTCCACTTTCTTGTATAGTCATTGTTGGGCAATTAATTCTTGTGATGGGAAACGTACTGAAATGAGCAATTTAAATTTTTTTGATTAACCTTTTTTTATTGTTTAATCGTTCGCAGCTGGGAAATGACAAAATTTTCCGCCATTTTTCTCTAAGCAGAATTTTGCAGTTATTTTTCTCGGTCATTTTTGCCTCATTTCATGCATGCAACGATTGCTACTTCTCGAATTATATAGGCATTTTTATATAAATGCGCCTGTTACATTTAAAATGAAACATTATTCCATCTTAGTAATGGTCTTTTCTCATATATTTCCATTTTATTTTATTGGTTTTTTTTCATTTAATAGTATTTAGTTGATGCTGTGCAATTCGAAGTAAACATCTTCATTGCAGTTATTGCATTTCATGAAGAAGAATTATTTATTTTTTGAATTTTTGCAATTTTGTTGTTGAATTTCACATCTTTCTCAAACATTTTTCTTATCTTTTTCATCTGCCTATTTTATGTTTTTCTAACCTGTCGTACCAATCTATTCCCGGAAGTGGCTAAGATAAAGTAGTATATTATTAGATGCATCGCGTGTGTGATACCTGTGGCGACAATATAGAATCGTTGCGATACACGCCGAAATGTGGTCGTCGTTGTCGTGCCGAAATTCAATCACCATTTGATGATCGGCCGTCGAATCGTTGCTATACGTAAGTATAATTTTTATATAGGTCGACAGCAAGAAAGAGAATTGATGTTGGAGGTATCAGGTAACTCATTAGGTTTAAGTACGAAATAAGAAGTAGTTAAGTAAGTAATAAGATAAAAGAATGCATTGGCTAATAACCTATTGATCGATTGAGTGAAGTTCTGGTTCTCGATCTCGATGTTAAACACCAAAGATAAAATTTAAGAAAAAAGCTAGTAAAGTTCTCGAACTCTGAAGTGGGACTAATAGTGTGACAGTTGTGGTTGCATAAATAAAGCAATGAATTTTAAGCTTGAACTCTGAAGATTTTCCAATTCTTTAGCTGTCAATTACGAGGAGGCATTCCGTTGTTACTGAAAGGTTTATAGAATTAGCGAAATTTGATGCTTTAACAATTTAGAAAAAAAATACTGATTGGCAGTTTCGAATATATGTAAAAGCATTCCGATGGCTATTTTAAGAGCAAAAAAAAAAAGAATTCCATGAAAACGAAGCGATATTGACCAATGGGGATACTATATATTTTAACAAAATTTGAATTTATGTGGTTTATATGGGAGACGATTCAGCCATCGAGAAAATAACTCACTCTAATAAAGTTGTAATTGTTAAGTTCTAAGTTTTAAGTTTTAAGCTTGATTTGTGGAAAAGTTGCTAAAAATTGTTATTAGCTATAATAAAAGTAATTGGGATAGGTGATTCACCTGTTAGTTGTTAGTAAAGACTAAAAAGTTGATAAATATATGTAATTTTACAGTGTAATTTTCTGAAATATTTGCATCATTCAGATAAGAAAAAACAAATTGCCGACCCTATCAGTTGCGGATATCTGTAGTAGATTATTGCCATGCTGGAAGGTATTCAAGTTCAATTACCTTGTTGATATTTAAGGTAGTGAAACTACGGGTGCCATAATTATACTCCAAATGTGAAGAAATTCATTAGCTGCAAGAAATGACCTGTCCCATTTGTAAATAGAGAAAGGGGCAAGGGTGAGGGACGGAGAAAGACTCCCTTTATTTTACTACCGAGATTGTTGTTTTATTTTTCATAACTAGAAACCTTAAGAGTACTAGACTAGCGAATTTTTTCTTCGTGTAGGAAGTGCAAAACAAAGCAAGAAATCGGCGGAAAAAAAGATTAATCGTTAATATTTGTTAGTGGTTTCATTTAGTTGTTTTTCGATTTTCTGATTCTTTTTTGTGAGAAATTTTCTGAAGATTTTTTTTTCAAAGAAGGTTTGCCATCCCTAATGCGATAATCAATAGCATCAAGTTTTAAAGTTTTGTATTTTAAAAACTTTAATTTCACCTTCTCAAAAAGGAATATTATGATTGGGTCGATGGTAAAAATAATAAAAATGTTGTTTAGTGAAATTGTTGAAAATCATTTCAATGACTAGAATTTTTAGGTGAATAAATGTCGGCTAATATTGTTAAGGATCGTTGAGCAGTTTTTATTCTAAACTTTTTAAAAGAATTTCTCACCAGTTTGAAAAAATTTGATAATAGTTATTTATGATGTCATATGACGTCATTTGTTAATTGATGATGTCAGTTAACGTCATTTGTTATTGCAATAATGAATATAATGTAGTTCTCTTTTAAGAGATTCTTCATCAACAGAAGAAGAAGAAGACGATGACGCGTCTGAATTCAACGCATTCATCTATCGTCGTAATGTGCATAAAAGTATAAGTGCACATGCTAAACTTGGTGGAACGTCGTTGAAAAAACATTCGAAAAATTCATTCGAATTTAAAGAAAAAAATATCGAAAAGGTATCAATTTTTTACGAATAATTTTTTTTATTACTTTAATAATAATTATAGTGATATTACTGTCTTTTTCATTGATGAAATTTTTTTTTTTGCACTCGAATGCTTATAACATTTGCAAATAGATTTTCAAATTTATCGATTATTTTTTCGTCTCAGTGGGAATATTTTTTAGGTGAATATTGATATGTAAATTTTCGAATCAATAATTTGTTTTATTATTTTTTAGATATTGGGGATTGCATTTTTTTAATAACTAAGTTAAAAAATATAATATTAAAGTAGAAAAGAATGAATGAATATAGTGAATATTTTCGAAGAAGAATTGGAAACGATAGAAAAAGTATTGGCGAATGAAAATAGTCAACGCAATAGTTCCTGTTGTTTTTTTTTCTTTATTTATAGAGGTGTAATTAGGTATTAGGATCAGTTTTGTGCTGAAAGCGGATACGATCATGCAAGTACTGTAGACTCGAAATAATATTGGTTTTAGTCTAGTGAAAGGACATATAAGAGTAATGCATAATGACCGTAGCCGAATTTGATGCAAATTCCTCACCTCATGGAATGCTATGGTATTTCAATTCTAGGATCAATATTCGAAAGCATTTCTCAATACTGTATTACCATTTATTTTCTTTTTTTTAGTACCACGTTTAGGTTCCTGATGACCTTCACTCTGGAATTTTTAGGGGGAGGTCGAAGTTCATCTTAAGGATTCCGTGAGTGGAAATCAATTTAAACTTTTTTTTTAAAAGAATTACGATACTTTCTAAGGGTTCAACCATTTTTATTTGTTGTTTTTCCCCTTCATGTGACCTAAAATTGCTTTCTCGGTAGCACAGTATTAAAGGAGAATTTTCTTTGTTCACTATAAATATATTTGTTTTTATTTAAGGATTGCCTAGAGGCAGATAGTGAAAGCGATAGCGATGCTGAATTCGCCGTACACCCATGTTTACGTGGTCTTATTAAGTCCCGTTCAGCGTGCTCTTTTAAAAGTGCTTCGGTTCATAAAGGACCACATAATATGGTAGTCGATCCACTGATCGCATCGTTCAAAGGTATCTCTTGTTATATATCGTATTTGTTTCTATTCAGATTCTAGATTTTAGATTTGGGGACAATTCGATAGATAGCCAAAACAGATTTGGAGCTAAATTGTGAAGTCGAAACAGATTTGGAGCTGGTTTTTTTTATACTTTCTTAAGATATAGAAAAATAATTGAAAGTTTTTTTTTATATATAAGCAAAAAAATATTCAGAGTTTCGAAGTGAGCTGCAAGTAAACGGTCTATTTCTATAATAATAGTCGATAGACCTTTATTACTTCCGTTATGAATTTATATCAAACATGACGAAATCGTAGTCTAGATTGCTGCTTTATAAGGATCGAATCATTTGTTATTCCAATCGCCTCCCACCCAAACACCAAGCAATTTTCTGCAGTGTTTTCATTGAATTTTGGCGGCTACAATCTATCATCACGCTAAGGAAGTGGGCGTGTAATTTACTCTAAGAATAGCGTTCGGATGTATTTCTGCAGTCGATTCAGTGATATCCTTTCTAGTTTCATTGTTTTTCAGTTGTTTTATATTTGTGATGCAAGGTCTTGCATCACCCACATACATGTGTCTGTGTGTCCGTGTGTTTGTGCGTCTGTGTGTCTGTGCATCTGTGTCACTCGCCATTCGATAGTTTCACCTATAATAGGACTGAAGTTAAATTTAAGGAATTTTATAATGCAATATTGTTTTACCTGTAATAGATATTGAGATAAAGTTGTTTAGTAGATTTTAAATTAATATATAAAATTCAATGGGAATTATAGGCATTTAAATACGCACAAAGATTTATATGCATTTATTAGCTAATTGAGTCGTATTGTAGAATCATTTGCACAGAAGAAAAAATGAATAATTCTTATGCTTATTTCAGCGAGTAATTCAACTGAAATATTAAAGATTTATTTGATATTTTATTATTATTTATTTATTTATAATTAACGATATTTCCTGATCTAATTGATAAGATGATAAAAAGCGCTTATCGTGCTTTTCGCATTACCCTATTTGTTCTACTCTCAATGAACCATAGTTTTTAGTTTCATTTAGCAAAAATTTATGGTCATTTTCTTACTTCTATTGATTCAATTAAGTTGAATCTACTGTCATCTTTGAGAAATTCTAAGAAACGAGATGTATTTCAGGATTTGATTTATCGAGAATGATGGTTTCACGTGCCGATTCGTTTCACGAAGAACTTGAACCGGAAGTTGCATATTTCTCCGGCGAACTTTTCGAGAATTGGCCATCTCCAGAAGAGAATCAAAAACAGATTTTCGAGGAGAATGGATCGAATGATTGTGGAACAACTAGTGAAACTCTTAATGGAATTCTCAACAATGAAGTAAATCCGGTAAGCAAGATCAACCAACCAAGAAGGTTTTTTTTCAACGTTATCTACCGGAGTTTTATTGAAAATGAAATGAGTCTCTCCAAGGAGCCAATAGGAAACACATGGAAGGTGGGAAATTTTGTTGGCAAATTTTGTGAATCATCGACTGTTTCCTACGCGGTTGGTTAGAACGTTAGGGCATTTTAGCACGAAAATGGAACTACGTAGGTGGTGGAGCAAAAAAAGAATCTACAGGTACTGAGCATCCCGTTCTTCTCCCTTTCCATTTCCTCCATGTTTTAAAGAGGGTAATTTTATACAAACTTCTCTTGAAAATATTTCCGCTGGAGCTTTTGCCCTCGTTAATTTGACCTCTTCCTGGATTTCTGGAAACTCCCGGGAATAAAATTCCCGGAAATAAACTTGCGAACGAATCTCTTCCGTTCTCAAGTTCGATCATTTCCCGCTCAAGCTGAATTTCTTCGACAGTGTTTTTTGCTTGAACTTTATTCAAATTCATCTCTTTTCATACGTAATCCGGAAATGTTGCTTTTTATTAACGCCCACTTGCCAACTTTATTCTCTCTTTTGCGGATATCTTTGATCAGCTTTCAAAAGTGGTAATCTTCATAGTATTTGAACTAACTAACTATATTCGATGAAATGGCCACACATCTTTGCGCTTGATGCTATTTTCTTGTGAATCTGTTCTTCAGAAATGTTTGATTTCTAGGAGAGGCGATGTAAGGGCTGGAGGGGAAGGGAAGAGGAGAGGGAGGATAGAGATATCGAAAATTGTAACTAAAGAATTTCGGTAGTGGTATATGCCACATGGTTGTGCCATTGCAATGTCAATGGAAACCGCAACTTTGGCATGCGAAAGTGATTTTCTCAGCATAATTGATTCACTATTGACCTATACGGCTGTTAAATTATTGAAGGCGAAAGAGGAGGGGATACGAGAAATGAATGCAAGTACATGTTGGTCGGCAGCGGCCAATATAATCGTTCGAGGTGATGCTTGCAAGCGAGATGTCGATTGTGCAAGTCCAGATTCACCGCTCAATTATTGTTGGTCTGCACCTGAATTTCTCGGCGATAGCAATAATGAGGCAATTTTATTCTGAATTAATTTATTTCTTATTCTGAATTAAATTAATTTATTTCTTATTAATTTATTTCTTATTCTTATTCACCCATTTGTCTCATCTCGTCCTCATATAGTGATTTATTTTGTTTGGTTTACTGGATTAGATCCTGTACTTTTGGGTATTATTGAATCTTTTAAGTTGTAATTACAGTCAATAGTGGCTAAACACCATATAGGCTTTCATTCAATATTTGCATAATCAGTCAAGAGTATTTAAGATATCTCCATGAATAGTTTTATTACTTTGTTTTAAAGGAAAGTCAGATATGGAAGATGGCCTGAGAGTGCTTGGTTGTCTGTTAGGAAGAATTCTATATTTCTTTATTGGAACCCTTGATGTCCTTAAATAATGGAGCAAATGACCATCCTGATTTGTATTTCTGATCGCTGTATATAATTGTAAGTGAATGCATATTTTAGGAGAGTGATGAAGAGAAGCAATTGATTGGAGTAACAGAAAATGTTCAAAGGGCACACGTTAAGCGATCCGCTTCCTATGAGCTAATCAAGTGAGCGCAAATCCCCTGACACTTTTTTTTTCATTTTTTTCAGCAATCCATTTTTTTTTCAAATATTAGGAGAGATTTTTATTGAATATTTTTTCTTCTAGTGTCACCTCGATGAAATATTCAATTTTTCTGAATTTTGGCGCATAAAATTTCACTGCAAACTCGGATAATACATCAATATTTGTAAGTACTCTACTCTTAGGGCTCTCTATCTGCCCATCCGTCGATTTGCATGTTCATCTATCCCATTCGTCATCTATGCATGTTCAGTCCGCATATTTGCATATTTATTTGCGTTCACATTTTTTTTTTTTTTTTTTTTTTTTTTTTTTTTTTTTTTTTTTTTTTTTGATTGTTTGAATCGCTATTTCAACAAACCTTTACCAATTTATCGGAACATTATACTCTATGTGCCGCATATATATCGGAAAGCCATTGCGAGGAAGAAGATTTTATAAAAAATTTCCATGACGGGTACTATTGTTATCACTAACGATAATGCTGTCATCGTTATCAGTGATAATTTTTTTATCGTTAATTAGTCTTAACAGTGTTGTTATCACTGATATGAGTATGGAAATTATAGTTAATTGGACCTATCATTGCCACTTTTATTGCAGTAGCCTAGGTCTATCATCTAAAATTCAGGCAAAATTTTTTGCAAGGAAGAATCCCTCGTTAGGGATGGCGGTTCAGTAGTATTCCAGTCTTTTTTTTTGCTTCTCACTATCACCTTATATTTTGCGAGTTGGCGTTCGTGTCTGCTTTCTCATTTCCCCTTTCTTGGTGGACCTCTTCTGCTGGTAGATTCCATCTGGTCTTACAGTGGAAGGTGGTCAAGTTGATATGTTTATCTTCAAAAACTTTGCTATCAAGGATATCCTACCCCGTTTGATCGATCATTTAGTAATTATATTAATAGGTGGCTATTAATTTCAAGTTTAACAGAAATGCTTAAATAATTTAATATATTTTCTAAGCTTATATTTGTTTTTTTCAAAGTTTTTTTATTTAAAAAAACTTCGAATACTTACATTACTTTTACTTGGGATGTAAAGATTTTGCGACGGTCGTTAAATATGCACTTGATGGTGGCAACTTATGAAATTGAATCAAATATTTTCAAGTGAATCGACGACGAAACGTCTAAATTTGATTACATATCGTTGAGGCAGAAAATGAACCTCTTTCGAAATGGTTTTACAGCATATTCAACTTCAACTTAAAAACCTTTTACAATATTCCAACTTAAAAATAAAATTTTCCTAAAATATTTTAGTATGAATTTAACTTCAAATATTTAAATATAGCTTCAACAAATATAAATTTTAATCATATAAAGTGTTTTTTCATACAATTTTATACAATTTCATATAGTAGGCAATAATGATAGTGTGTTAAATTTAAAATCTGCAAATGCAAAAATCATTTTCTGCATATTTTGTTCGAATGGAGATCAGATAAGAGCTTGTTGATTTTTGGATTTTTTAAGTGATTCAATTTGATCTATTTTAATGAGCGTCGAATATAAATGCTGTTAATTCAATTGTTTTGTAGAGCTTTATACTCCGATTACGATGAACCAAAACGGCCAAATTTTCTACAATTCGACGAGCCAGGCTTAGATTTAGAGCTGAAGACATTCCAATCGGCCGATGAAGAACCACCAATGAGTCGGCTAATACCATTAGCAATAAACGAAAAATATGGATCAATGGAAATGTATGGAGCAACACCTTCACCTCAATGGTTTGTAATTTCTCTCTAAGAAGAGTATACCATATATGATTGGATAGAATCCCTAGGGTTTCTACTTTTTGCTTTTTTTTTTTTTTGCTCAATGAGGTTCAAATGATTTCCTGTCTCGCATTGTTTTCATTCTCTTTTTTTCTACACTTTTGGTGATTTTAAGGCAGATATTTAGAAAGATGCTTGAATAGATGCTTTTTTTTCGAGAATATGGATTTTGCTTCTTTGAAGAGGAGAGGCGGTGTGGGAGGTCTGAAATCGAGCAAATAATCTACTGTAATTTCTTGTAGCATTTCTCGCTATATGGAATAAGGATAGATTTATTTGAAACTATTGGCTACGTTTTTTTCTTTATTTTGGTTTCTTACAGCGAAAAGAAAATAAAATATGAAGGAAGTTAGAAAAATAGGTATTTTATTCACAATAGGTCAATACCTGCGGCTAAGCTCAAAAACCCACTAGGATGCCTCTTTATTGCTGCACTACTATACTACTGTCATAAGTTGGAGCGGACAGAGAGTTCTGTGGCTCCCCCTCAGACAGATCTAGTTTTCTTGCCATCGAAGCTCAATATCGATAGTATGGTGAGATCAAAAAGTATGATGAATTGATCCTGATTTCTCTCTGGATTTGCTTAAAGCTGCCTTGCATCACTTCTCTCTAAATCTTAATTATTCTTATATAATGCGAGCGTTCCGATCACCATTTCAGTGTTCTTCAAAAATATATTGCATGTAGCAGTTTTGTATTATGTTAATTATGCAAATTATTGTTCGCTTTATTCCTGATATCGTTTATTCTACTCTTTTTCCTTTTATATTCTTTTTTCTTCTTTTACATTTTTTCTCTTTGTAGAAGGGGAGGGGGAGGGTAGGCTATTGCTTCCTTTGTTCAATTTTTCATTTGTGGAATTACTGATTATTAGATGTAATTCTATACATTTCTCTTATACTACTAATACAGTATATATTCAAGCCAAGATATTGTTACTGGTGCGCCTGTTTCAAAAAAGTTGTTTCATTGCAGCATAGTGATGATATTTGTTACCTGTTGAAAAGATAATTAAAGTTGGTTTTTAATAATATTGATTTTTCTTGAAATTACAAGTAGCCACTAAAATTTTATTCAACTTTGTTAAGGTTCTATAGCATTGAGAATAATCTCCCGGATTATAGTGATGAAGAGGTACGGTTTGTGGATGATTCACCAGATATGGAAGAGGAGAAACGTTTAAGAGGTGCAGAAAATACCTCACAAATCGATTTCATCGATTCAGCGGATGAAGCTGGATTTACGGCCGATGAGTTATCGTTTGATATGTCACGACATTCGGATACTAGTTGTTCTGATGCTGTCGAGATGAAGGATACCGGTGATAAAATTTCTGCAATACGTACGTCCAGTTCTGCTGTTCATTTAAGCAGAAGGTTTGTTCTCATTGTTATTGTTGTTGTTTTAATTAAATCTATTAATTAGGTTAAAAAAAGTTGAAAAAATTCGAAAAAGGTTGAAAAAAACAACCGACTTTTGGTGTTAAAAAAACGTTGCTAAGTAATAAGATTGAATGCTTTCTGTTTCGACTGCAATGTGGCAACATAAAATAATAGATAATCCGTTGTTTTTTTTTTTCCACTAAGTTTCCCATGAAAATATAAGTTCTGCATATACTCCCGGTTTTTGTCTTTCAAATCCCTCCGGCAAGTATGATTACCTTTATTGATCGTTGGTTGATCAGAAAGCGATTCGGTGATATTTTATCACTAAATTGTTGATTATTGATCATTATTAATTTATTGAATTATTATACTACTGACATTACTGATATATGATCATGCTTGATTATATTGATTATTGGATCGATTTTAGTTCGATGGATAAAGAGCACATCGATGGAATTCGTCCGCGATCACCATTCTTCGGTCAACAGAATCCACTAAACGTTGATGAGATGATTCGTGTTGGTCGTTGTGTTTCACGTTCCGACCGTCGTCTTGTACATCAAAGTTTCAGCTATCATGGTGGTATGCGTGATGTAAATCGCTCGCTTATCGACTATGATACTATTATTCAAAATCATTATAATAGGTAAGTGGTTTTGTGCATAAATTGACCGTCACATAATTTTCATCAGATACGCTAAACATTTTTTTTCGTGCAATAATTAAATTAAATCTTTATTGTCGAACTAAAATTATATGATGGGATCTAGGTGACAAATGAGGTGGGAATCGCTGCATATGCACGAGCTCGGTTGCTTTGAGGATCGGCCAGAGTGGGAGTGTACGGGTTCAGATTCCCCTGCGGGCAATTCCCGGGACTATTACGGTGCTGAAAAACGTTGAATGAATTTGAATGAGCGAAAGCCGTAGTAGACGATTTTGGAATCATCTTCAACTATGAGCTCATTTCCTTGGCTAATATAAATTAAAACGCCAAGTTGGCCACCTCTTACGAGTCATCAAAAAAGTTTCACGAAAAAGGAAACCTCGAATTAGCGACGCAAGGAGTGTCTTGCTGTAGGAGTTCGGAGTCGTTGAGCGAGAATAAAATTAGCAAACTTCTATAAACGTTATTAAAGAAAACTGACACATTTTCATGAAGTTACCTTTAATTTGCTCATTGTATTTTTCTTATAACAAAAAAAAAATTCTAATCTTATTTTTTTCATTATTTGCCATGCAACGAGTTAAAGATAGCAGAAAGCATACATTTCTTTGTTATACATAGCACTCTATGTGTTATAAATAGCAGAGGGTATATATTTCTTTGTTATATATAACAATCTATCTCTTTGGTCTAAGCCACTCCAAGGCTGACATTAAATAATAATAAGTTTTGATGTCACCTTATAATATAACAAATACGAATAAGGTGTCCCAATTGTTAAAGTTGTAACTTATTTTTACAACGATGTTCTTGGACGTTTACCTAAGGATTTATCGTTTTTTATTCTGTGTGCTGCTTGCAGATGTTCATCGCCTGGTTGTCGAAAATACGCATTGGAACTTTTAACAGCTCGAACGCTTTCGATGCCATGTTCAAGCGATGATGATGAGGAAGAATGGTTGAATCTGAAGTCATCTCAAATGGATTCCACTCGTGAAGCGTCCATCGAGAGGCCAAATAAGAGTGCTTCAATGCCATCGGAGCTACTTGACGATATTTGCTTCCACTCGAAAGATCACCAAAAAGATGAGGCAACCGATACGCACGTGAAGGATGCATCAGAAACCTTGAAACTTGTTGGCGTTGCTGTCAACGAAGTGGAAATAATTGAAGATCGTCGAAATATTTTGCATTCAATTCAAGAGCAAAAAGCAATTGTGAAAAAGCTATCGCTTTCTGCAACTTCGTTGGAGAGCTCAAATTGCACGTCGCCAACCGTCGCGGAGCAATTTCTTTGCGATGGATCCGCCTACTGCAATAATAAGCTAAATGCTACTCCAAGCAAATCCAGTCGTCTTGACTACTACCGATCCACTAAGTCGGCTGAAAACAATCCATATATCGATGCTGAAATTTACCCACCAAATCCATCAACGAAAATCTCAAGTCCAACTCTTCCTGAAAACAAGGATATATTGAATAAATATACGACAAAAATTATTGACGTTGATTTACCATCGAAACAACGAACGAATATCATTGAGATATCATCGTTAACTTCTTCAGCGTCAGCTTTATTCTGTACGAGTGACGTTGAGAATCCTCGCAATAAGATGCGACAAGATTCACGACAAAGCATGTTGCCTGTTGCAAATGATCTACTGGTGTATAATTCGATTGGAACTACACAAATAAAATCGATTGAAAATAAGTCAATAGTGATTAGAAAATCGGCAACTTCACCTGGTTTTCATAATCTATCGGCAATTATACCAAAACAACGTTGCAAACGACGAATGCTTCCGATTTGTCCAGACGATAATCAACGACCATCAAACACATTCGATCACGATGCTTATGGTATGTGTTATGTACTTTTTTTAAATAATTCAGTTAGAGTTACTTAAGTAGTATGCATGAGTATGAGAAATGAAGAGCGAATATGTTGCTTAATTAAATGATTGAAAACCTCAGTGGTGAATTTTTTTATATTATGTGAGTATAAGTGTTATGTTTTGTGTTAGTGTGTTATAAGTGTTTTAGTTTTATGCGTGTTGTAAATGTTGTAGTGTGTTATACGTGTTACAAGTGTGTTAGTGTTTTATATACTTTTATGTTGCGTTATAATAGTGTGAATGATCGTTGAGATGACCGTTATATCAATTCTAGGAGTCGGAGTCAAGAAGCTGGCTCCTTTTTTTGAAGTTAAATTCCATGGTAATTAATTCTTTATTTATAGGATAAGAATCGGAGTCTAGAATCTGAATTTTGTCCCTCACCGATTTCCGTATCTTTCCTTCTATTTTATTGCAACTTGAATGCCAACTTGTTATTTAATCCATATTTTGCTTCATCGAATAGACAATGCTTATGATAATTAAAGATCTTTCATCTTCAAAAAGATTGTTTAATTTATAAATATGTTGGTTGCCGTTAAGGTGTCTCTAAGTATATGAGATAAGAAATTGAGTGCAACTAAATGGTAAAATGCGTATTTCTTTGAAATGCATTCAACGCTTCACTAACGTTCGTGAATGAAAATGCTCTAAGCTAGATAGTGACATGTGAGGGAGGTATAGAATGCTTTCTAGATGGCATTCTCAAATCGGCTGTGAAAAATGTGACGATCAAGAACAAAAAGCTTTCACCTCGAAATGCACTTTTTCTGAAATGAATGCTTTTTTTTTGATTAGCGAATCTCTTATCATCGTATTGCTTTGCTTTTATCTACACCCATTTGCGCGCGAGCGAGTGTAAGCGATACTGTTATCGTCTCGCTAGGTTTTATAGAATTTCGAATATTCACTTACAGCCTGGAAATGAATATGCATGGGGGAATTTGCTATTGATTCAAAAAAGATGATTTATTCATCGAGGAGGAGGAGGGTATCTTCGAAACCCAGCTTAAGCACTTATACCTTCCCACCCAAAGACCTGCAGTGTTCGGGGGTTCCCGAATCTTCGGATACTCGATGGTCCAAAGTTGTCTTCAAAAGGGGTCTGCGATGCTATTGGCTACAACGGTCGATCAAAAGGTATAGACAACTTTGTTGATGCCGGTGGATGCAAGTTGAATTGTTAAACAAACCTCATTTAGAATGAAAACCTTAAGGGCAATTATTTTATATCGATTAGGTGCTCGACTTGGTTCAATACACGCCTATAAATGGCACAGCTCATACTGTATACTACATAAACTATAAATCAAAATTTTCATCTCGAAATATTGTGGTGTTTTTTAAATCCTTATTGGGTATTTAAACAGTCCACTTATGAGCATTGCTAGGGGCTAATAAAGGGAGCATAGGTATCAGGTTGTAGAGGTTCCCAGATGGAAGTATCTTTACGTAACACCTGGCTTTCCCGCAAGGTATAAACGATGGATATTTCATCGTTTTTTCATTGCGAATGAGGGGTAAGATAAGGGAAAGGGTGCATTTAGGTGAAGAATGTTAAACGATTTGGTAGAGTAATTAGAGCACAATTGAGATGTCCATTAAGATTCATTAGAATGGTCACTTTTGGTCACTTCTGGAAATAATGTTGGTCATTTGGAAGAAATTTGGTCACTATCCTTCGGCATCATATAATCCTACAGCTCTTTCATTAAAAGTTCAAGAAGATGAAGCAAAAATAATCATATTTTTTAATATGTAGATATTAAGGAACTACTCTGATGGTGAATAGATTTTACAAATAATTCGAAAAGGTAATTTAAGGTAGTTTTTTTATTTTAATTTTATAGATGGAAATGAAAAAATGAACATTTTAAAAAGTGTCAAGAATTTTTCTTGCGCAGACGATGATATAATTATGAATGCACAGTGTTATTCGAGTTAATAATATAAGAGGTTTACTAACGAAGTTTGTCGGCGCTTAGAGAAAGTGCGTACTGTGGCTATGCGCTTGTCTCTATGCTCGATATTTTGCACGTATTAGATAAGGATGCAGTTTTTTAATTTTATTTTTATTTTTATACTCTCGAATCTTTATTTTATTTGCTCTTCGTTGAAAATCTCATGTAATCCATTGCTTACTTTGCTTTTCATAAAATTGCTTTCAAAATATACAGCAAATTTTCTCCGAGTTTGAATCTTATAGCTTCCGACAATGAACGAGGATGACAATTGGCATCGTTTTATATTTGTAATAGTAATAGTATATGACGGGTAGTTTATTTATTAACAAAATAAGGTTATATATATATGTATATATATATATATTTGAGTAATTTCTAGTTGTCAGTTAAGAAGTGCAAGAAACTTGGTATGCTTCTTTTCCGGATTTCGCCTAGAATTAATTTTGGTTTATTCATACAACTGCAAATATAATTCCATCTGAGAATATATTATTCTAAGTTATGAGTTAATGCTGTTTATATATTTTTTTGTATAACGCATTTGTCTAAAGATGTATATAATACAAAAATGTTAAATGAAATATTATAAAAGAAATGGAAAAGTGCTTTGCACACAATTTTTAGAAGTTCTTTGGTGGGTGGGGGGAAGGGGAGGGGAAGAGAAGAGAAAACCTGTCAATACTCTCCTTATATTCACTTAAAAGAGCAATCGAGAGCTAGCAATGGAGGCTACCATGAGGCGTAAGCATGCGTCCTTATAGCACAAAACAATCAATTGCTATGCTTTTACTAATGAGAAAATTTTAGGACGCATGCAAACTGACATTCTCTCTTCCCCTTCTCTCTCTCTCTCTCTCTCGCGTAAATTCCAATCCATTCTATAATGAGCTAACGTTTGTTTTTTTTCAAGACATTGTATTGCATCGCCATTTTCTTATTATATCAATCCGTTTTTCCTATAAAATAAAATTCCGGCAATATTTTATATTCCGGAATTGACTAAACCGGAAAACCGGTGTTCTTTCCAGTTTAATTAAAGAACGCGATTAGACAGACATGTAGAGATCGCCGAAACCAATAAAACGATATATGGCGATTGCAAGGTGCTTATAGATTTTGTAAATACTGACAATGCTTTATTTATTAGCATCATTCGTACGACTGTATTTTCAACTTCGATCCTCTCTATAGATTTGTGTTGAGTACGTGTATTGTCTGTTCACCTACCTATAAAAATTCCAATTTCTTATAAGTATATGAAATAACTGTGAACTTATATTATTTGCATGAATGTAATATTAATGGCAATTTTGAATTTCACTCAACATATTTGCAATAATTTTACATCTGTGAAAGGTGCAGATGTTTTCGTAAGGAGCTCACCTTTATTCGTCATACTCATAGGCATATTTATTTTATTGCAGAAATTTCAATATTAGGAATGATCTGTAGTGTTCTCTAATGCACTCATTTTTTCGGTATATTATTGACGGTACTAAATGTTCACATAAAAGGATCTAGCCTTGAGTGTTACTAAAAATTAAGCTGATATAGAGATAACCGAAATATGAGATTTGCAATTTTTGAGCAATCAAAAATAAGCTATATTGAATTGCATATCAGTGCTTGGATAATGCTATTATAAGCTGCGAAATTTATTTTTTAACCTAAATTTACCCAAAAATCTATTTTACCTAAATTAAAGCCTGTTTGCTTAAAAATTACCTATGTTATTTGCAAAAGTTTATCCCAATCACCTTATTTTTAGGTAACTTATTAAAAATACCGGTTTTTGGATAATTAAAAGGAGTGTTTTTGGGTAACTTTTTTATCATATGATAAAATTTTTTGCATATTTCGTTCAGTTTTTTTTTTGGTGCTGCTTGCAAGGCTCCTTCGTATGAGCCTTAAAGCATGAAATGTTAATCGAACTAGCCTTCTTTATATATGCTGGAATGTGAATCGTCGTAGATCTTGTTTTCCCACGCGGCTGAAAATGCTATTGATGAGGAATTATTCAAAAAGGATTCTTTTGTGTTCATTGGTCCCTAAGGGGGATGGATAAAACCTATATAAATGTAAATCCTTAGATATAATTTTATCTCTAGTATATTCTCTACATCATCTTCGTTGCCAATCTTTGAGAGTGAGATGATACAAAAGCTTCATTCAGATTCGTATATCTTCATTCTCAATTCTCATTTAATTCTTTTTCGCTTCTAATTTTAGTTTACAGTTTATTGCTACCTTGGGAGAAACATTAATGCGCAAGCTATAAATCCGCCCCTCGCTCAAATTTAGACTTCTTGTATCCTCGAAATATCACTTTTCATCTCCTTGCCAACTCCCCTCCTCCCCCCCCCTCTTTCTTATTTCGCATTCAGTTTCCGTCCATATTCGATTTTGCACAAGCTGAAATGTGTGGTTAAGCTTGAGGTCTTACGATATAGGCAGTAGTTTCGATTATGCACACGATGGGAAACAGTGGTTGATTTGATTCTTCGACGATTACCCATTCACACTTGTAAAGAATACCCATCACCAAAACTTATAGGACATGGGGCCGCCGTTTCCTAATGGAATTCTCTTTGAGGAGCAATTCATCCATTTCTTTCTCTTCGACTTTTTTTGCCGACCCTTCCGCGGCGATAAAGTATTTTGCCGTCCGGAAGACGAACCGGATTTTTTCTCTTTTTTTTTATTGGCGCCCTCGCCCCTAAGCATTTACTTTCTGTTGATGACCTCTTTCCTACCAGAAAATACCGTTCCTTACTAGATTAGCTACAGTAGCCTCCGAGTTGGAAGTGAAGACATCTATATCAAACTTTTCTTCATATTCTCATTTACTTCTAACTTAGATCAACGCTATTTTCTCTATCGATTGAACGATTAATAAATGGCCTGCTATATTATACTGTCGCCGAATTGTTTACACTTATGTAGATCAAAATATTACTACATTTATAGTATACAGGAAATTTGTGATTTGTTAGAAATCATTATTTTCATTTGCATAATATTAAAAAACTTTGACGCAAAAAATATTTCAATGTTTAGAATTTCGCATAATTTACATGATTTAAAAAAAAATAAAAATTCAGCTGTCACAAATTTTTACTGATTAAATTTAGTAGTTGAGAAATTTGACGGGGAAGCATAATGGATGGATGAATCGAATCTTTCACAATCACTTTTTAAATTTTTTTAAAACTTTCTTTAAAAAAAAAAAATAGTCGACGTAGACGATACGATTCACTAAACAATATTGGGTGAAGATTTTCTCTCTCGATTGATGAGTCGGTCTTCTATGATTTAACAAATGGATTTGAAATGAACGTATTAGCGTAGCAATTTGTGATGCACAACGCAAATGGAAAGTGACAATCGTTAAGGCATTTGTCTAGTGGAGAGACCGATACTAATACCACCTCGAGCGAAATGAATGAACCCCTTCTGCATAAGTGATTTCATTCTCTATTCTTTTTGCAAAAAAATTTTAAAAAAACTAGCGTCACTCCACTTGAGTTTCTATAAATATTTGTTCATAGTCAATGATTGGTACCATATTAGAAGAACTTTGGTAAAAATTCAGTTTTTTTTAAAGTCTTATTTTTCGAAATAATTGTTGAACTATTGTTCTTTTTTTTTGTATTTTTTTCGTTTATGAAGCGTCAAGATTTTTTTCAATGTTAAGATTTTTTTTCCGGTGAATATAAGTGCATATTATATATTCACTAAGACGTGTTTTATATAATAGTTGCATTTATCTGTTTGTTAGTTCATATTTGCAATTGGCTTTATGGCGATGTGACCATACCTGTACATAGGTATCCACATATGCGTCTATCTATCCGGCAGTTTCAATTTCGGCAGCATTTGAACTAGAGTTGAGAAATTGCTTCGTCGTATGATTCTTTTTGTTTCTTTTTGTTTATTTATAAATAGCTAAGTAGTTTTTCATATTTTTCTGATGTGATATGAACGTATCTGATCATCGCTGACTAATCTAACCAGATCAACGATCAGTCTCAATGACTAATGAATGCCATTCGTCCTGTATATGAAAAAACTTGAGAAAATTTTGTGTTAAAATTGCTTTTCTATTATTATATGAAATATTGATTGGGATAATTATAAGTTATTTTGTATTAATTTGTGATAGATAGATTTAAATGAAATACTTCTAGAAGTTTCACGCTTTTCAGTGGATCAACACCTGAACCGGAAGAAGAAGAAGAAAAGGAGGATAAGCATGCAGCAATTTTGCCGTTCAACTTCACGAATTGGTTGTCAACGGATGCAGTAAGCGAGGAGACAGCCGCAACGGTGCGACGACCCGCCCATCGGCCAAAGCTTTATTTCGAGGCGCCTAATAGCGCGACATCCAACTGCGGCGCCACCGCCAACTTACTTCGATCGAGTTTCCCGACGTCAACGATTGCGGCTATTAGTTCGATCACATCGCCTGAAACCAACGAAACTTCGGCAACTATCATGACCGGAAGGTAGGTGCTTTATTTTTTGAATTTCCACTGTTGTCAACGTTATGAACGAAAAAGAGTTTGATCGTCTGTTCTATCATCGCGAGATTTAATGAGTGAATACCTTAGCTTATTATTAGAGGAGAATTTCTCGCCTGAGAGAAACTTTTTTCCAAACTTTCAACTTCAACTTTTTTTCCAAACTTTCTCGAATTTAAATCAACTTTTTTTTGGGGGGGATTTTCAACTTCAATTTTTTCTCATCCAACTTTGAGTTTCAATTCAGCATTTTTTTCAACTTTTTTGTGCATTTCTTTCCCATTATCTCATATTTGCAACTTTTTTTTCAACTTTGATGCTTGGGCAATATTTTATCATGTAATGTACGTCGATATCGCTAATATCTGTTCATTTCGTTTTGCTCTTTCTTGCTTTTCAAGCACACGTAATTTGGTATGTTTTCTCACCACGGGACTTTATGATTAATTAATTGGGTACAGGTAAATAATAAATAAACAAATGAATAAGTAAATAAGTAAACGAATGAATAGGCAAATAAATAAATAAACATTCAAATTTTGATCACTCGCTCCGATATCGATGGTTGAGATTCTAACTGCATTTTTTTTTCATTGATCAACTTGTGCAATCTTTTTTTTTGCTCTTTAGACGGCAATTGATATTCTTAATAGAATTCCGAATACTATTGAGGATTTGTCAATAAAGATGGATAAAAATTTGATGAATCGCCGAGAAAAAAAACTCGACATTTTCAAAAATTATTTCCAACATATTTCTACACTAATTTGAACTTTTCACTTCTACTTTTCATTTATTCCTCTTTTTTTTTCGTTAAAATTTCCCTAGACAATGCCATATATATCTATTCGTTTGTCATGGCCATTGTGAATAGTAATGCATTCGATAGCAATTTGCTTGCTGATAGCTTTCTCTCGATGTTTTTTTTTCTCTCTCTCCTTGCTCACAAATATTTCAATCAATTTTTCTTTAGGAATAAAATGGAAAATGCAACAACCGCTAAACTATTCGATAAAAATATTTCCAATATTGAGCTAACCCTATTAGCGTATAGTTGCTTAAAGAATGAATAGTTCGAGTGGATTATGAATATTACATTCAAATTATTTGAATTTTAGGTGATGGTGGGGGGGGGGGGGGGGGGGGGGGGGGGGGGTTTTTTTTTTTGGATTTCTTTGAAGTCTTGGTCGTTTTGAGGAGTTATTTATTATTGTATATTCACATTTTTTTCCCATACAACACCTCTGTTAGTTCGCTACCTAGTTTCATCTATCTGCATCTTATCCAGCATTCACTTTTATAGAATCGCATGTGAAAAATAGCCATTTCTCATAGTTGCATTGGAAGTTTGTTGTTTTTTTTCATAAATCATAATGAGGCAGATGTTTGTAAGGTAAAATATAATTTTTGCATAAATTTTCCCAAACTTTTTTCCTTTTTTTTGGTATTTTGTTTCTCTAAGGTATCAAAAAATAGGTATGACAGAGAAAGAACTTAATAAAGGTTTAGAAGTTAATTAACTTTATAGTTTGCAAATAATATAATGGTTATATAATGTGAGCATAAATGCAAGGATTTCGAAGGGATGTCGCCACAATGTGGTGATTCAGTTAGAATCGGATCGGGCAGGCGGTGTGATGCAATCCTCCGGGGAGCCTTTCCATCCATTGTGGCATTCAGACGGCATTCCATATATCGGTTAGCGATGAAATGATGTCAGCAATGGCGTTCACACTTTTTTGTTCTTTGAAAGTTCATTTTAGTTGATTATTACTAAGATCACTATATGCAACGTTGTTTGGCATTTTATATCAGTGCCTACGTTATCGGCGTTAAATACGTTGAATTATAGGATATAGACCTGAAGGATATTGTAGAGTCTTCAACTCTGATTGTATTATTGAGGTCGTTAATATTTCGTTTGTTGTATTCTATTTGGATTATTTATAAAAAATTTACGAATATTGAAGAAATTCGATCAGAACTTCAGATCATGTTATTTAAATTTATAGCATATCTTTCCGGGAATTTTTAATCTCAATCTAAATGCAGTCTCAAACTAAACAAGAGCAGAGAACATTTTGTCGATTTTTGTGTCATTTCGTATAAAAAAGATTTTTTTTTCGACTTCAATGTGCATTTCCTATAGTTTTCTTTATTAAACTTAGCGCATCCTTCAATTTCTCGTCTAAAATTCTGCGTGTTCATGGTCCCCCTCCTCTTGTAAAATCCTAGGTTTCCCACCCCGCCTTGCCCCACTTCAACCTCGGTTCAAAAATCTTCGATTTGACTATGCCATTGCTGAACAGCTTAATAAGCGTTTATCTTCAATAATAAAAGACCGATATTTGGTAGTAGATTTGTGGATGTAATCTCGATGTGCAAATACGGTATGCTAGAGTGGTTTATATTATGATGCGAAAATTGTTCACTCAACACGATCTCTTGAAACTTTTGATAATTATTTATATTTTAATACCAAAAAACTCGCCATCTGGCAATTTAAAAAAACCACACAAGGTTCAAAATTTACCATCACACCATAGCCAGTTCGTCAAATTTCCCCCCACAAGCTTAGAATTTATTTTTTTTTTTTTGTGAGGAGAGAAAGGGGAAGGGGTACTGGATGGGAGGAAAGAGAGAAATATGCAAGTGGTGAATTCCACGTCATTTGCGGTCGTCATTGCTCAATACCCCACCTATTTCGAGATTTAACTTTATTATGCCCATTATGGTTGAGTCCGCAGGTGTAGCAGAAATGAAGAGGCAGATTGAGGAGGGAGGAAAGGGTACGAGGTGATGAGGACGGCAAGAATAGATGAAAGATTAAGGTGAGGAGAGTGGGGTCGTAGACACTTCTTCAAACATAGGTGAGAAAAAACTGTTTAACTTATAGTGGTACTAGTTGACTTAGAGTAGTCGCTCTGAGTGAAGACTACTGTGGTCGTATCTTTAATTGTAAGTGAAGATGTGCGGAAATATACGCTGAAATAGGCACTCAGCTTGAATACTGAATTAAGCCTGCAAAATTCAGTTGATTGCCATTACATCGTTTATGATGAGAGTTGTTGAAATTCGAATCTCACTTGAACTCCTCGATTTTTTGCACTTCTAAAATAACTATAAGGTTTAATGATCAAGAGGCACCGATGTAGGCGTTTATTTAGCTTCGAAGATGCTCTATCCCATTTGACAGAAGAAGGTGGAAAAAGTGACCACTACTCAAAAAAATTTTGCCGTCATCGAATTGCAGCCATCGAATATTTTCATGCGAAAAGTCGAAAATTAGAGGTAGTTATTAAAATTTAAGCAAGTCTATATTCAGCGAGACTATTTGATTAGTGTGGTACTTGAGGGTTTCATCAGAAATTCAATTTCAGGTGAGATATGAATTGAGTAGTCGTTCTTTATGAGTAGATAGCCAGCTGTATGTAAGAGAAAATCGGTGATAACGGCTTATTGGAAAGAATAATATCGTTATGCAATATGCAAATCATTCCGAAATTGCATAATTATTGATGTAATTCGAGATTGCAAAATGTGATGCAGTGCTTTGCTTCGAGCGTCTGAAGTTTAAGTTACTGTCGTTAAAACACCTGATGCACCTGGCAAAGGTTCTGGAACTGTACCAATCTTCATTTGAAACTTTAGAATTTTATTGCATTAGAGAGTCAAGTTCAGACTCTATGAAATTAGATCTGAGTTACTTCAGGTCACGGAGGTCGAAAATATTCGCTTAGCAGGGAAGTAAAAAATATCTGTGGCTATTCGATGTTCAATACTTTACGATTGTATTTAAAAATTCACATTTTTTTCTGGATGTATTTCGTCCAAATGGTATATTACTTGGGAATTATCCATTTCAATAAAGTGAGTGGCTTGTAGACAAATCTTTTTAATGCACTAAAAAAAGTATACAATTTAGTTTCGAAATAGAAAATTGAGTGTTAGAAAAATACTTCAGGATTTTATTCATAGTTGAAGGTCACATTTGAATGCTCATTTAATTTAGTGTTTTAAATGAGAGGAGAGGAAATACGTTGATGATGTGGTTGTCGTTGTTGGCACTAGGGGGATCGACGAGTGTTGGCTAATTTCATTAGGCTTCCAGAATGGCTCATTCCAAGTGGTTTGCTTTTTAGAAGTTCGACGAGCCAAGATCAATATTTCTTGCAGACTACGCGATCGTGAGGATCTCGCTTTTGAGGCAACCACCTACTACGATTATGATTCACCTATTTCGCCTCCTTTTAGTGGTTCGTTTTTTGCTTATATTTTTTTCTTTCTTCTAAAAACTAAAGAGGGGGATGGGAGGTGAGAGAGGCTCATTGTGAGGGAAATGGGACAGGTTGACAAGTTTCATTTATGCACTTTTATTTGCTAGTGTTTCCATGCGGCAGCGATCATTGCGTTCTTTTTTTTACAGTCTCGGATTAACTCATTTTATTTTTACAGTCATATATATATATATCTTATATTTTGGTAAAGGATGACGCAAACAATGTCATTTGAGGAGTAAAAATTGAGCGAGCACAAATGATCGCTCATTTCCTGAAATATAAGGAGAATTGTGGAAATCAAATGATGGTAGGCTTGTTTGCATTGTTGCGCATCCAAAAAGTTTGTTTGCGACTTTCAAAGCTTTCAATTCTTACTGTCATTTCGCCGGAGATTTGGCTGCTTCGGGAAATTGAAGATCGGCAATTCGCCGGAGATTTGCACACTTCCGAAAATTGAAGATCCCTAAATTTTCAAAGCATTGGGATAATATCCGAGAATCTTCAATCCTGGAACTCTTGAATATCGTATAACATCCATTACACTATGAGTTTTTAACCTATGATTCCTCATTAGGGGGTCATATAAAAAAATTGTTTTACCATGAGAAGTAATAGCCTTCCACATGCTTCTAATTAAATGGCTCTTTATCGATTCGATTGGAATTCAATGCATGTTTAGCGTCGGATCCTGAAACGCTATTGCACTCTCGAATCCCCTGTGCTTTCATTCCTGAACGATATATCTATATAGTAATCAGAGTATAGGACCGTAGATGGACTTTCGTATGTATAAGAACGTCCAGCTTGGTTTCAAACATTCTATTGGCTTTTGCAAGTTTCTCTTTATAAAGCGCATTTTTGTGCACCTATGCAAAACTTGATTTGCTATGCAAATTGCGGCCAACATCCATCTGCTCTTGCGTTTCCGCATGTATATATACATATATATATTGTGTCCATTTTTCTCCCTTTCGGCGGGTAAATTTGATGAACACATCACTAAAAAAGGGTTTTAAAATTCTTGCGGATATAATCCATAGAGTAGGTCGACTGTCTATTCGACTTCTTCAGTTGATCCACTGTCTTAAAATTGAATTTTAGGCCCTTAAATGTGTAAAAAATTTTGGCCATTTAACTGTCGGATAGGTTGTATTTCACAACTATGAAGTGACACAACACATAGAACATAACTCATTCGTTTAGATGATTTATAGTCTTTTCGCTCAAAGTATAAATGCCTATAAATGTGTTTAATTTGATATATAGTTGTGGTATGATAGTTGTGTGAGGTATTAGAACGATAAGAAAACAAATTAATGCAAATGTATATACTTAAAATGTTTTATTATTTGGTAGCATCTTATAAAATCAATTAGTCAGAGTGGAGAAAGAGGTGATAGAGATGAGGGGGGGAGGAAATTAGGAGCATGTATTATGCCGGTTCATCTTGGACACTTTTCTACGTTACGTAATTGATTGCGACTATTTTTGAGTGGGATATCAGTGCACCTTAAGTTGGGGCATTCAAAAAGATTTAGAAAGTGGGAAAAAGTATGGGGCTTGAATGGAAAAAGCATGGGGCTTTCAAGTCCCGCAGGGCATCTCTATAAGTTGCTACTTTACCAATTAAAATGCCTCAATGCAATGCTCAAACTCTCCCAGGTGTTCGATACGAATGCGAATTTGCTATTGCGAACACTTGATTTTTTCTTTTCTTTTCTTTTCTTTTTCTTTTTTGATATTTTATGAAAGAGGCTGCAAAGAACGCATGTCCTACCATCTCGTATGGCGCATATCCTCATCCGTTTTTTTTCCGGGAATATCTTTCTGGAATTTCTTGCATAATTGATTGCATCATGATCATTTTTACTGCATATTTTTGCATGCTAAAATATTTCGTATAAATCAATTTGCATCGCATTATGGAGTCAATTTCGTGTTCGATGTAGACCATATGAAATGCTTCCATGAAGAGTAGGATTATCGTCATCCTTGGTACCAATAATACCAATAATCATGATACCAATAATCCGAGAATGGGAGGAAGGAGGAGAGATCGAAAAGATTTCAGCTTTCGACCGATAATCTAGCGGCAATTCAAATTTATTAGTAGAAATTTTACTTCTAGAATCCTCTAATTTAATTGCATTTTTTTTAACGAGTGAGAGTTCCCCATATTCTCTTTCCGTCTTTAGTAGAAGTTTGGTGTGATGGCTGCAACATTTCTAGTGTATGGCAACTGACATAAAAATGTGTTTTATAAAAAACAAAAAAAAAAAAATTAGCCTCATCAATGATTGAGCATTGCTAGCAGTAGCATTCAATAGTCATCATATATAAGGCTGCAAATGTATGAGCGTTGCGCGTAGGCGAATGAATGTAATGTGCGCTGTGCTTGTCATCAATACATAGTTCTCTATTATTCGCTAATTTTTCCATTTTATTATTATTGCAATCTCATAATCTATATACCATATTTATTTGTAGTTATTTTTTTAGTCTTATTTCTTATATGATGTGTTCTTTTTTTCTTTGATTTTAGTTTATTGTAATGTGATTTAGTTCTCTATTATTGCAATCTCATAATCTATATACCATATTTTCTTTTCTTATATGATTTTTAGTCTTATCTGATTTATCGATAGTGTTAGCTAATAGAAATAATTCTAGATTTATTGTGATATAACAGCAATCGATTTGCATATTGCAATGGATAAAGCGGTTGGTATATATTTGTGTCCATTATGACATATAATCAATGTTATAGTGGTCCATAGTATATCTACTATAACACATTTATATCCATTATAACACGTTGTGATGTTATAATGGCCTAAATAAATAAATGATATGGATGATGGGTGGTTTGCAGCATCTTTGTATTTATCGTTTATAAGGAATAACATTTGAAATATCTAGTTGATTATATTTTCTATCTCTAGCATATGTGAGAATCTTCTTCCATATTGTCTCGTTTCTCATAAAACCTCTCAGGGGCGTTCAAAGTATAGAAAAAAACTTCAGCACTTATTTTCAGCATAGTTTATATAAGGGCATTTTTTCTATGGTTTTCTTTATTCTATTTAGAAAAAATTCTTTGGGGAAAATTTTTTATTTTCCTAAAAAATTTGGAAAGTTGCTCTCATTCGTTGAAAAAAAAATTTCGTCACTCTCAAATCTTTTAAATATAGAGAATATTTCGAGAACTTTTGGCTAACCAATATAAAAACAAGTCTTTCTAAAGCATTAGTGAAGTACTTTAAATACTTCGCAATATGAATATGAAAGTTTTATAAAGGAACTCATCGATTCTTATTGTATATTGAAAAACGGTCGTCTAAGTGCTTGCACTTTTATTTTATTTTTCTTCGAATTTTTGCTTCTCTTTGCTTGAGGAAAAGTTTACATTTAGTGCAGCTCGTCTATTGTTCAGTTTTAAGCCGTCCCGATAAGCTGTCTTACTAGTTCGCTGTATTCTAATATGGACCCTTTTTTTCCTCTCATAGAACAAATATTCACTCGTTGTAACAATTCAGCTTATATTGCTTACGATGAGATTATAGTGAACATAATCGGTAGGCTACTATTCTTTTGGAAAAAAAATTGTTAGCTCTTTTTTTTTTCTATTTAATTTTCTAAGACTTTCATTGTTTTCATCTTTTTTTCTATTAGGCTATTTGAAAATTGGAAAATACGGCCATATGCTTATATACATATATACGACATGAACAGATACATGGACACATACATACAGACATACACAGACACACACACACACATGGAGTTATACTTCTTTTCTAAGGAAGAATGTTGAAAAAACGGCATTTATTTCATCTCTTTCTACTTCCGTTACGAGTTTTTCCGGATATTTCCGTTACGAATTTTTCCGAATAATTTCCGGATATACGATTTTTTGAGTTTACAACTTATCGAACTCTCATTTTATTAAAAGTAAAGGTTTTTTAATTTGCATTTCAAAAAGGAATGAAACGCTAGAAAAGTAAATGAAAATTCATAAATAGATGGGAATACTTTTTGACCGAGTAAATTCTTGAATGATCTTTGATCTTACCACATTTGTATTCATTATTCTTTACTGCGTTTTATTTATTGAACAGGCGATAGCTAAAATTTTTAAGGTCTTTTTTCGTTGTTGATTACTAATTAATAAAATTAGGTTAATTTAATTACTTGTGACTCGCAAAATTGTACGGCATTTTGATTACCTGCAATTACAGGTATAATACCTTGACCTTTATTTTAACTATTCTTATCTGCCGAAAAAATTGTTCGTTCAAATATTGAAGCGCCCTAATCGAGCGTTTCTTCATCGATGATGGGCGTTTTATTACTTCTTTCTATACTTATATTCTCCTAATCTATCAACGCAACTTTACTCTATGCTGAGTGACAGCTATGTGACAAGTACGATAGTCACTTATAGGTTTGATATTTGCATGTTTAAATTAGATGTTATTAAAGGATTAAAAAAATTATTTTTATATAACATAGCTTCCTAAAGATTTGTTGGTTTAAAGTTGTTAAATTTAGCAGATTTATCGCTGAAATCATCGATGGCAAAATCTTTGGCCTCTTTCGGATAGTCAGTCCTTTGCTGAAATTGTCTAAGTAATATTTGAGTTGAATGAATAATGGAACGCATTATGCATAATTGAGCAACTATGAACAACGTTAATGGCATGCGTTCTATGTTTTCTGCGTTAATTGCGCCACGGAATGCTTTCGATTGAGGTGGACAACTTCCTTAATTTCCATCACAGACTGTTTTGGACAACCTCCGGAATTTCAATCATAGACCGTTTTGGACAACTTCCGGAACTTCAATCACAAACCGTTCATGTTGTAATTGCATCCGTAAGTCGAAAATGTTGCTAATGCAGTCTGTTGCACGTGCATTAGAATAGTTGTCGTTTACCCGGAAGGTGGTCATCTTGTCGCTAATTTATGGCGTAAATGGCGCAAATGTCACCTCTATAGCTGCGAAGCCGCTGGCGCACATAATCGATCAGAATCTCTAGTTGTTACTAAAATATCCTTACATAAAGAATTGTTTCGCCTTTATTTTTGTCATGGCAATCTTTCATATGGCTTTATTTTATTCTGAGTTTTGTTGGAAGCTTTTGATTTTTAGTAAGCAAAGGCGCGTATAGTTTTCTTTCGAGAATCTTTTAGTTGTTTTTCTCTCTCTAAAAGTTTCACTCTTTCTCTCTCTCTCTCCCGTTTTTCCTCTTTCTTCGTTTCCTCATCTCCTCCGCTGCAGTCTGTCTTTGCCGTCGTTTCAACTGATGCCTGTCGCTTTCTTCTTATTTCTCAATTTGTGCCGATAGACGTTGTATTGAAGAGCTGCTGATCTCCGTATATAATTTCGACCTTTTTTTTTGATATTTCGACTAGTTCTACTTATTCTATATTTATTGCTTGTTATATGAAAATAGTATATTTCATGTATAAAAGTTTTTACTAAATTAGAATAGAAATCAGAACTATCGGAGCTAGAATACACTCCCTAAACAATTCATTCGCTATATTTTTATGCGTAAGTTTTGCTGAATACACTCGTTGAGATGCATATCTACGTTGGCATAGTGTGCATCTTTGGCCAAATTTATCGTCTTGGTCATTATTGACAGCCGAACTGTCAATATTTACCGCAGTCGAATAGATCGAATAGTATTTCTCATATATCTTTTCATCATTCTCTTCATTATTGGCGCATATCATTGATGTCGAGCATAGGCAAAAAAAAATTGCTTGCTGATCTTAGTTCATTGAAATGAAGTAATTTTGAAGTGGGATATTAGTTTTTTTTTTTTTTTTGCTCAAATAATTGGTTTAATTGAAGGATGAGAGTATAGGATGGATATTTGCTTTTCTTAAATTATGATTTTAATAATACAATTTGTCTCGAAAAGTTTATTAGCAGTATTGAATTTGCAAATTGCTTTTTATGTTGACATTTTCAAAATTTCCTCAAATATGAGGTATATTCGTGGGGGGAAGAGAAGGGGGGTTTGGGGGGGGGGGGGAGGGGGGGAGAAGAAATGGGGGGGGGGGGGTGGAATGTTAAAATTTTTAGCTTAGCTATGCCGCTGGCTGAAAACGATATCTACTTTCGAAATTATAGGAATAATATGTGGGTTTTATAATTGATTAATCAACGAGCAACAGTTGGGATTTTCATGCAATCTCTAAACAATTTCATATTGAAATAGTAAATTTTCTTAATAAAACTTTTCCAAGGAGATCTTAGATTTTTATTAAAATTATTTGGAACGCCTAATGTGAAAATGGAAATTGAAAATTTTTTCAAACATGGAAAGTTTAGCGCTCATGTTCGATCAGTTTTTATCGATTTTTTTTCTGTTCCAATATCGTATTTTTCCACAAAAAATTATATTTTTTTCTATTCATATTTTATTAGTTCGCAAGGTTGCCATTATTTTCACTGACATAAAAATCAAGCATTTCGAATGATAGCTTCATATTATCCCGTTCATCGTTTTGGTAACTGTAGGATACGAATTTAATTGTTGCTCAGACATATTCTTATTGCTGCGCATTATTAGCGGTTCGCTTGATTTACCTTCATTTTTCAATTTTTTTTTTCAAAAATAGGTGGAAAATTTTTCAATTTGTTATGGAAAGAAGTTCGCTTTGATATTAAAAAAAAATTTTTTTTTGGAAAAGATGGAAAATTTTCCCAATCTGGTATAAAAAAAATTTTCAATTCATGCCAATTTTTTATTGTTATATAAGAGCGAAATCAATTCAATCATTGTTAAGTGGTAGTTGAATAGCATAATGAATAATATTGAATTATTGGGCTTAATTGAGCTTAACTTTAGAATATTTAATCTTCCGATTAAAAAAATACATCAAAAAATTGCCTAAATCTTCATTGCAATATTTCGAGTGCAATGAGAACGTTTAGCGATTTATTCCTTTCATTTTTATTTATTTATTTGTTTATTTGTTTATTTATTTGGTCATAATATTTGGTTATAGGAGTTGAGCCATACTTATATAGGATATTATCAATGATATTAATCTGTAAAATATGAGCTTAAGCTCAAACTTGACTATTAGCGAACTTATCAGTACAATTTTCCACCGTTCACCATTGATCGGTTAGATCAGTCGATAGACGGGAAATGCCTCAGTCATATTCCATAAGATGTTTCATCTGCTGGTTGCTACCTTTATGGAAGTAGTGTTATCATTATAACTGAAACTTAACATAGAGGTTAATAAAACCTCTGACTCGTTTTATATCTTTTATTGAATAACTTATTTTGCAACGTTTTTTTAAAATTACTTTATAATAAAAAAGTAACAAAAAGTAATATTTTTCGTAAATATGTGTCGTCTGGACAACTTGCTTTCTCATAGCCATGCTTACTCCGGACGACTTATTCGTTTCCCTTCATCCTTTAGTTGCGGGATTTTCCTTGCCTCATTTTTCAAGTAGTCAATGATTGAGATTCACTATTTCTGGATTCCTTTGAATATAAAGTTTAGGTCTTGCCTTTCTGTTTATTACAGTTGTTTCACCTCTGTCGTTATATTAATGAAAATACGGTATATTGGTCGATTTTATGAAACAATTTGAAAATGAACTGAGTAGTAGTTGTTTATTGAGAGTTTAGTGGATAGCGAGAATCATGTGAAAGCCGATGGGCGCAGCTCGTCTCATTATGGGCGAGTGACGTTAGTCGTCACTGAATCGATACGAAGAGCAGCAACGCTTCTGCTCGAACGTCGCCAAGAGTGCTCCCCATTGCTGTTGCTCTGGCGATGTATTCATTGCAATCCAATATTCACAGTATCCTCATTTCTGTTACCCCCCCCCCCTTCCCACCCCATCTCCCACTACTCCTTCCTTCCCTTATCCCCGCTCCACTCTTACCCCTCACCTCCCTCCCCCTCCTATGATTTGTCAATTTTAGTGTAATGTTGTTTTAACCATGATTAATAGGTCCTTTCCATTCATTGATTATCGATTCCTGTTATGGTATCGACGACCACTAAAAATAATGGCCGTTGATTTAAAGGAAGGGGTGGAGGTGGAAATGTGCAGAAATTAGGCATAGAGTGACATTAGGTCAAAAGTGATGCCATTCACGGAGCTGGCAGTAAGAAATATATATAACTTGGTGCCACTTGGTGATCACGCAACCTTAAGGAATCATAGATTAGACAGCAATTTCTCGAGGTTATGAACAATCATTCCTGCCGTTTCTGCCACACCTGTGCTACATTACCTTGTTTATAATTCCCGGTTTACTTAATTATTTGCCGCATCATTAGAGATGGGAGCGGATAATGATATAAATATTCGTTTGAAATGAAATCAATGGGATAACATTGGCCAGTTGCAATCAATAGTTTTCTTAAGATTAAGGATGTCAGAGCTTTTACTAGAATCGAATTGAATAAATGTGTATAATTGCTAAGTTTTTTTTTAAAATTCACTCAAATATTCAATTGCCAGTTTCGTTAATAAAACTATTTAAGAATAAAGATTTATTATGTTAATCTATCAAAATTGTATTAATTAAATTCTTCAACAAATGAATTTTTTATTTTATTCAATTAATTAACTTATTTTTTATTAAATGCAGTGCAATTATCGATGATTTGTCGTCGAATTTTGCATTTGAGCTTATTAGGTCGGGTATTCAATAGAAATTCTAAGCCTATAGTAAAATGTTCCCAATAATTTGTTAGACTAAAAAGAAATGTTAGACTTTGCAAGAGTTGCATAAATCATTGCATTTACAAATATGTTCCCTTCATTAGGAATTCATTCGAAAAGAGTTGCCAGTGAAATTTCTTTATTTAATGAATAGAAATTGCTAATTTTAGCATTTCATATTATGGAAAAAATTTCCATAAATATTCTGTAAGATCATTTCCGTTAATTTATTTCTTTTTTGTAATTAGTAAAATAGTTTAGTTAATAAAACAATAGTATATAGTAACAAAACATTAAATAATTAATAGTAATATAAAAATATAATAATAATAAGACAATAATGTAAAGCGAATATTTTAATTTATAAAAAAGTAATATAAAGTAAGTGCTTAAGTGAGCATAAAAATGAATTTTCCAACTGCCATTCATTTCTGAGTGATTGTGAAGTGATGAAAAGCGTTAATGCACTAACATTGATGACGCCATAAATCGATGAATGCATTGCGAATGCAAAAAAAGGCAAATAATGCTTCATCAACCAACCAAAAGATTTTCAATACTCTTTTTTTATTGGGGTTTAAGGTTGAGTGGAAAATCTCTCAAAAACTGGCATTTTTGTACGGTAGTTACAGTAATACCGATGAGTGAGATCTTTATTCGAAAGCTGACGTTTTCATACGATAGCTACAGTAATTGCTTTTTATTTCTTCATGCTATCTGTATTTTTCTTAACAAAATTTTCGTTGTGAAATATGTTATTTCGAAACAATTGCAATCTAACGGTCATATTGAGAAAGCTGCAAGGTTTTCCAGTTCATATAAGTCCTGAGCGTAATGGTAGTTTTCAACTGTTTTTTTAATAGTCGCTTCTTCAAAAACCTATCAGCACAAGTTCCCGGCACTCAAATATAAGGAAACGGTAGCATTGGAAAGCTTACAGTAGCAATGTTCTCAGACGAATTGTTGCAGTTCTGCCGAGTCCAGCGCCTCTACCATCCGGACATCGTCGGTTACCTGCTCTACCGGTCAAGTCTTCATCGGCTGCACTCCTATCTGGTTTGGGACCATTGCCAATGTCTGCCACTATTTTTCCTTCCGCGTCAGGTATCGGATGCTCTTCCGCTCAACACCCTTCAAAAGAAGACCATAGGTTTGAATTTACCGCATTATTTGCTTGCAGCTGATTTAGTTAAGCTGTGACTTCGACGACTACCTATATTATATTCCGTAATTATTTTATTATTGTAAAATTACCGCTTTTCATTTTTAAATTATCTTTTATATTTTATTTTTTATATTTCAGGATATGTTTTGGTACCGATTCAGTGCTTGGTCGATCGACATTATTGTTTGATGACAGTTATTATGAGGAGGATGGTATCAACGGAAATCAGTTGACCAGTAAAAAGGGTTAATTTTTATTTATTTATTTATTTATTTATTTTTTATTTATTTATTTATTTATTTATTTATTTTTTGAACATATTCCAGACAATTTCACAAAGTTTTTTTTCATTGATGTGATCGAAATTCCGCAAGAAGTTGAGGTCAAATGATTTGAAATGATTTGTTCAGGTGGATTTCCGGATTTCAATTTCATTGACATAGAAATGATCCGGAATCGAATTTACCTACGTTAGACTCTGTCTATTTGCATCTGATGAAACACAGCCCAATGCATAGTCAGCGAAAGGATAGGCCGAGATATACTTTAGCTTTTGTATATTTATATAGAGAAAGAGCAAATATTATTGGTCACATTTTAGCTTGCGTTGAGATGCCATATAGAGGAAAGCAAATTAAGAGAGCACAATTTAAGCAATCTACAACCAGGACGATTCGTCGGGAGTGTCAAGCTGTTGTACAGGTTCGGAGCATCTGAATCCTACGCATAGAGCTCATTCGACGTTTATTCCTCGTCATGACGATGAAGTATTACTCGAAATTGGTGATGCTGTACACGTCGAACGGGAATGTGAAGATCATTGGTGTTATGGTAATTCATTGAATATTTCCATATATGTCATTTTCAGTTATAAGGTTTTGCTATAAATTATTTATGGCATAGACGTCTATCATTTAAATAGTCAAGCAATCATTGATGAAGGTGGACCTTCTACTCATTGTGCTTATTTCATTAGGTTGGTTTTGAGCTTCTGCATTTAGTACGTACATATTGCAAGTTCATTAAGGAAGTATTTGCAAGAACAGATGATACCTTGGCAAACTACCTGCAAGAATAAACAATACCTTTGCAAAGTACCTGCAAGAACAAGTGGTACCTTTGCGAACTACCTGAAGGGACAAGTAGAACGTTTGTAAAAGCTGCTCTAAGCAAAGAAAGAGAGGCATGAGAGCTGAATTTTGCGTAAATTATTTGAAAATTTGCGAAATTCTTTCTAATCTTTTCTCTTTATATGGGCATGACAGAATGGTAAACGATATCAAAAACTCTTGATAGATGCTCATTAAGTTTTCATCTTAGCAAACTTAGATTTGTTAGCAGCTGTCACAAACATAATATAATAATCAGACCTCCTTATGTTTCTTTACTTTGGCGCATTTCTTGATGAGCTCCTCAGAGGCTGTCTGCAATGATCGCGAGAATATGGAAGATAGGTCGCTTCTAAGTATCGACCAAGCGATGCTGTCTGTAATTGACCTAACGAATAGCGCAAAGTATCACTAACTTTGGCATCCAACGTTCAGCAAATGCTGTATTTTGCTAATTCACCAAAAGAAGAGTGCCACACCATAGATCCTTATCGTTTATCTGCTAGTTGAGGCATCTGCAGACATCGATTATCACTGTCGATTCTTGAGCATGACCTCAACAATCTTTTGATAGATACCTCCTGCTTCGAGATATTGTTGATTCTTTTGGAGTAGAGTCTGTAGGGAAACGAAAAAGGAAAAGAACATATATGAAACTGCTGAAAGTCAGTGTCCTTTCGGGAACAAACCGTAGCGTTTTGCGAATTGTCGCTTGTTTCGACGAAGAAAACCATGTGATCGGAGATTTTTTTTCAACGATAGATAAGTTGTCGTTCGTGGAAGGTGTGGAGGGGTTCGATGCATTCTGCGCTTACTTTTGGCTTATTTTCAGCGGTTTTCCCATCACCCATAGCCGTCATGGGGACTACTGCAGGATTTCCTCAACTTTTGAGTTCTGGAGACACTTCTATCTTCTGTTTCTTTGCTCTGTCCTTTGTGCTCCTAGATGACCTTAAACTCTAAGGATCTCTTCCTGGCCACAAGTACGTTTTTTGGTAACACTGTAAAGCAGTGTAATATGTTAAGATTGAATAGTCTTCTTTCGGCAAGTTAATAGTTACAACAGTGGTTCTGCCCCAGCGAGCTGGCAAGAAGGGCTTAGGAAAACAGGGAAATAGTGAAACAAAGGAAATTTGGGTGATATAATTGCAAATTAGAATTTTTTTTTTAAAATAACACCTTATAATGCAAAGCAACGATGGTGACGGAAGGTAAACAGGTAGAATGCTTTGAAATCTTGCTACGATTATTCGATCGGCACATCAGGGCGGATGAGATTCCACATCTTGCATTTTGCTTGCCTCTTTCTTACGGGTCTGCCTTATGATTAAAATATTTTATTGCGCATAGGCGCAAAATTAATTTAAGGTACCAATTTACGCACCTGTCAGCAAGGAATCTTCCCGTCGGCACATGTATGCGAAATTGATCTCGTTGAAGAAATCTGCATGGGAGCATTACCAAGTAATGCAAATCGTAAGTGTGGATGTTTATTCCTTATTGAACGAAATACGGATGAATACTGTGGCGGGAATAATCGGATACTGTATTTTTCCTCAACATTTTAAAGCAAGAAATTTTAAAGGTATCATTATTTAGGAGTTTATTAAATATGTGCAGATGCTTTCTCATTTCCATAGCAAGTATATATTCTTTATTTTCTTTGTTTTTTTAATCTTTATTTTTCTATGCAAAGAAATACTGCAATAGAGATTGCGAAATTGGAGCTACTTGAAGTGACTTATAAGTTTATTATTAATAATCGGTACTTCTTGTAGGTGTTCTTATTACTCAGTTTTCACTCTTTATGTTGTAGGGGGAGTGGAGGAAGAAGGGGAATTCCTAGTTGTAATAGCTGAATATAAAGGCAATTTTTATGCTAATTCAAGCATTCATTCCTTGATTTTGAATTTTGCAAAACTTTACAGCACGGCAATGGTTTGCAGAGACAATGGAAAATGAGCGTGATACATTCTATCTAACAATGCTTGCGTCTATTGAAGTCGCTCATCATAAAGGAAACGATGTTCTTGTTCAAGCGATGAATAAGGTTTGTGCAAATTTCATTTTTCTATATGCAAATGTTTGGAATTATTTATTAGAATTTTAGTTGGAATTTTTTATTGCCACTGTTTTCAACTTTATTACCATCGACGAATTTCTCATTAGCATTCTTTAATGGGCAGGCGGTTAAGTTCATCGGTATTGCAATTATTTAACCTAACAATGACTGGAAGGATTTTCCCTTAGTGCTATAATTTGTTTTTTACTTACTTATTCCAACATCTTCGGAGTGGGAAAGGATACAGAAGTATAAGAGGATGAACGGCATGGAGGAACCGTTCGCAACGGGTTGGGAGGAGGGGATTGGAGGAGGGGAGCAAAGGAGGGATTCTACCTGCTTTGAACAATTTTTTGATATGCGGCTATAAATTTTTTCTCCAATCGATAATTCGCTGCTGTTTTCGTTATCAAAATTCAGCTTTTTTTATTCATTTCTAAGAGATTTTATTTAAAGTAATTTCGCATGCGATTTCTATTGAGAATTAGCAATATTTTTTTCCAGGTTCTCAGCTTATATCAAAATAAAGAGGAAATAATAGTACCACAAACCGTATTGATGGAAGTTTCATTTCGTGGTATACATATTATTGATAAAAGGAAGAAAAATGTTAGTTAATTTATTTTATATACAGTTTTGTTACAAACTATGTTTACTTATTTCTACTTGATAAACTCAAATTTGCAATTTTGATACCATTGGCATTCTATTAAAATTTAGAGTATCTTAAGAGTCACGGCAATAATTGAAGAGAGGAGAGCCGAAAGCTAGCGAGAGGAGAAAAAGGCTGTGGAGAGCGAAGAAAAGGATTTATAAAATACGATAATTTTATAAAAGGTTTATTTAATTTCATAAAAGATTTATTATGTGGCTTTGGCGGTTCTCTTAGTTCTTTTATAAGATATGAAAATATTAACTTTCTTCTTCTTTGAGCGATATTTTTTTCTATTTTGACATCCTGAATAATTTACTAACCATAAAAGTAAAATTTTTTCAGTTCTTCCAATGCCCTACGTTTGACTTTTTCTACAGCCTTCAGAATATTTCCTTCTGTGGTGCACATCCGAAGCAATTGAGGTGATTTTTTCCACTTACCTTGGTTCTGTTTGTATTTATCTGAACGTTTTTTTTTTGTCTGTTTACCTATGTACAGGTGAGGAGGTGATCAATTTCGTTGGAAAATATTGAAAGTAAATGCATGATGTTCATATTCCTACTTTGCACATACATCTAAGAAGATTGTATTGCAAAATTATTTTCATCTATTTATATAAAAATTGTGAGATGTTTCTGCTTCTGCAAACCATTCAGAGAAGGTTTCATTAATTAAATGAACACGTGAATACCGGGAGAAACTAATTTATGGTTGAAACTAATGGGAAGCGTTTTTTTGGAGGGGAGGGGGGTCGAACGTATTCTGGATCAACATATGGACGGAAAGCCAGGTTGACGAACGCTAGATTCTGTCTGAGCTCCGCGCTACACTAGTTTTATTGGGGAACCCAGTCGCTTTCACCGACCATTCTCGTATGGGTCACACCTGCACACCGAAAATCTCGAGGTCTCGCTATGCACAATTAACACAGGCTGGGTCCTCCGCATTGCAAGAGGTGCTGTCTTTCCCGTTGTGGGGGGGGGGGGGGGGGGGGGGTTGCATTACCTGTACTTCTGCGGAGTAATGATTCGTTCGTCCATCTTTCCTCCTTCTCTCGTGTGAAAATTCAATTGATATTCTGATACAATACTAGCGAAAGTACATAACAAGAAGCTGGCGCCCACGGCGCTCGCCAAAACGGCAACCGAAATAAGTGCTAACGGGTCGCGCCTTCGGCACTCGCCGGAACAGCCACGAAAACACGTCATAACAGGCTGACGCCTTCGGCGCACGCGGAAACAGCGAAAGCGCATTGTGAGAGGCTGGTGCCCGCGGCGCACGCAAAATTAGCAGCCGAAATAAGTGCTGGCGGTCCGAGCTTTGGGCGTTCGCCGAAACAGCGAGCAAAACACTTCATAACAGGCTGGCGCCTTGAGCATCCGCCGAAACAGCGTCGAGGACACATCAAAACAGGCTTTCCCTTTCGGCGCTAGCCAAAACTGTGGCGAAAGTACATTATATGAGGCTGGCGCTCGCGACATTCACCAAAACACCAGCGAAAGAGCGTCACAAAAGACTGGCGTCCGCGGCTCTCGAACCGAAGTAAGCGCTAGCGGCCAGCGCTTTGGGCGTTCGCCGAAGCAGCAACGAGAACACATCACAACAGGCCTTCCCTTTCGGCGCTCGCCAAAACTGCGGCGAAATTACGTTGTATGAGGCTGGCGCCCACGGCGCCCGTCGAAACAACGGCCAAAACACCTCATAACAGGTGGGCGCCTTCGGCGCTCTCCCGAGCAGCAGCGGAAATACGTTATTGGAGTTGGCGCCCATGGCGGTCGCCAAAACAGCGAAGAAAGCGCGCCATAAGAAGTTGGTGCCTGCGGCGCACGCCAGAACAGCTGCCGAAATAAGTGCTAGCGGGCCACGCCCCCGGCGCTCGCCGAAGCAGCTGCTGATATACGTCGCAACAGGCTGGCGCCCTCGGCGCTAGCCAAAAATGCGGCGAAAGTACGTAATGTGAGGCTAGCGCTCGCAATGCTCTCAGAAATAGTAACCGAAATTAGTGCTAGCGGGCCGCGCCCCCGGCGCTCACCAAAACGGCTGCTGATATACGTCGCAACAGTCTGGCGCCCTCGGCGCTAGCCAAAAATTTGGCGAAAGTACATAATATGAGGCTAGCGCCCGCAATGCTGTCATAAATAGCAACCGAAATAAGTGCTGGCAGGCCGCGCCTTCAATGCTCGTGGAAACAGTGGCCGATATGCATCAAAGCAGGCTGGCGCTTTCGGTGCTCTCCAAAACAGCGGCGAAAATACATCATAACAGGTTGGCGCCTTCGGCGCTCGTATGACAGAAGGCTTAGTAATGCATAACATACTCGCGTTTTCGGTGCTCGCAAAGCAGAAGGAAATTGAAGCAGATGGGGACGCAGCCTTCGGTGCTCTTGTGGATGTCATGGTCCTCAATGTCCCCTTTTGCATCAAACCCCCTGCTCCTGGTAGGAGGCTTCGCCACCCTCTGTACTAAACACAAACAGAAATACACAGCTACACGCCGACACCACACACACACACGCATCACATGCCACACTTCGTCTCCCATACACATACATACCACAAACATATACACGCACACCCCCCCCCCCCCCCCAACACCGTACAACACACACACCACACACACCTACACACACATGCGCACACATCCTATCCCCCATACACCATACACCACACGTACACGTCACAGCGAATCAAAAAAGGCAAGCCCCCTCCCCCCTCAATAGCACATACAAAGGAAACGTAGACCACAAACTCACGCCCCAAGCGGAACCGAACTCTTCTCCTCTTGCCATTATTCTTGCTCCCAACAGGATGCTCAGCCGACCGTGTCATCTAATGATTGCAAACCGAAGCAACTTTCATCTTCTAATTAATTGTAAGGGAATAAGTATACGCTCATTTTACACTACACCTTTTATTTCTAACGACCGATGATAGCACTCACTGGATAGAGCTCAATCCATACTCTCATTTGATACCACATACACCTCTCCTACTCGAATCATTGAGATTTCCGAAGCCTCGAAACCCTTAAGTATGAAAATGATATATCCAAACTTTTGACCCACTTATACAATACCTACCTTCATCAAAAAACAACAGGCGTGTTATGCACAGAATATATCACGTTTTTATGAAAAAATGACACACATCTATCGATTTGTTGGTCAGATTACGTTGACGGAAGGCTAAAATTGTTTGTGATCTTCTGTATTAATTAAATAAATTAAAATCTATTAAGATGCGTCTAATCATTATCGACTGATGTTGATTCATAATGATTTGTGTTTTTGATTGTCGAATTAGTGATGAAAAATGCAATTGATTTCTTTTGAGGTATTTTGGTTTTATCACGAAACATCCACTTCTGCCACGATTCGCTTGTCATGTATTCTTATCGAATGAATCTACTCAACCGATCGTTGAAGCAATCGGGCAAGCTTTTTTCGAAACTTTTTTTAAAACTTTCTTGAAAACTTATTTTTAAGAACTTATTTTTAGAACTTATCTCGGTGAATTTCGATTATACTAGTTATTAGAAAAAAATATTTTATGGGTGAAGGTGATGAAAGAATAGCATACTTCCTTCTAGTTAATTAATATTATTTTATTCACTTGGAAACGTTTACCGTTCGTAATAATTTTATAGAGGAATCGTTCAGAAATTATTCTTCTTATCATTCGCTTCTTTTCCCACTTTTCCAATTTTTTTTCTTTTTTTTGGTATTTTGAGAGAAATTCCTCGATGAAATGTTAGATTATTAAGGAAAATTCCAATGAAGGGTTTTCGATTTTGTTCATCAGATATTTTCTAAGAATTTTGATGTGATCGAAATTATGGTTTCCACTGACACATTTAGTGAGAAAGAAAAACTTTCTCATTCAGTGAAAATGTTTTTTTTTTTTTTTTTTTCTTTTTTTTTAACAAAACATTGGCAGATTCACATGTAAACACGGAAAAAAGAAGAGGAAGTTATTTAGATCGTACTAATAAAATCTTATTCTCTATGAAATATTAAAACATTCTATTCAGCTTAAGCGATAATGAAAATTTGAAAACTACGAACTTTCAAACTTTTGAATTTTTTAATTCGGAATTGTAGATAGAAGAAAGGTATTCGAAATCTTTTAGATCTTTTTTTTTCAATTTTTTAAAAGAAAATAAATGATATAATATTGTTTTACAATCTTGTAGAGTATGTGAAAAATTCAGTAGAAATTTTCTAATTAATAGATTTCACATAATTTTTTATAATATTTGTTTATTTAGACGAGCATTTAAACGTTCCTATGATGAATATATGGCATTCGCACATCCAACAGAAGATATTTACTTGGAATGATTGTTCAATTCAACTTTGTGGATAGTGTCGTAGCTATTATTGTTTCGTTGATCTCATGTATTATAAAGTCGATTCTGTTGACATTGAAGTTTTTTCTTACATCAATATAATTGCTTTATAGATTGAAAGTTATGTTCAGAGTTTCCGAAGAGGCAAATGATGCGAGAACTTAAATTGTGCTCATTTTTAAGAAAAAAAGCTAAAAATACTAACCACCAAATTATTTGTGAAATCGAAATTTGATTATTTTATCATTGATTTATGGATTTGTGGATGAATGATATCACGGTTATCTCACTGATAAGAGTCTACTGCTCAGCTAACAACTCTTATCAAAAATTATAAGGATTCGATGCTTCGAATGTTCGAACATGTCATATGTTACAATTTTTGAGTTATATACACGTTATTGAACGATTTTGTAATGGGATAAAGTGATAGCTAAACGTTAGGTTTGTTCTTGTTGCAATCTTCATATTTTTAAGAGATGCTAGTGAATGTCGGTGGGTAAAGTTTTAGAAGGAGTATAATGTTGTTTATTACCTGTAAGTTTATGCAAATGGTGACGAGAAGCTTAATGAAGGTATTTGAAATTTAAGACACCTTATTCAACCACGTAGGTGAATTTTCTATGAAGGGAATGTGCCGGAAGTATTGTGCCCACTTCGGTGAACTATCATAAGATTTCTATGATTAGTGTGGAGCTTTAAATGAAATTTTCGATTAATGCGACGCGCAACTTCAATGGAAATGGAATTTTTTCTTTGACATTCGACCACAAGTCAAAGGTACCATCGGCCTTCGTATTGGACTTGCAGATGCACTTATAGGGCGAGAGAGACTGTATTTGGCGTTGGTAGTGGAGCTCCGATCACAATAAAGCTGGATAGACGCTGAACACTTGTTGATTCATAATGTCGTAACAGCGGCGATCGTGAGGTAACTGGAGATGTCAGATCCGTTTTCAGCGTGCAACTCATCAAATGGGTTCCATTTTTAAACGCTCTGGAAGGATGCAAACAACCTAGGGTCGAAGATGGGTTTAGCATGCATGGCTTATTTATGAGTCGTATAATGCCTTCTTATAGGTATGGCTTACTATAAGCCATCATAATCGCCCTATTACCCACCTCATGATGGGCGTTGAAATTTACCAGGTGCTATCGTTGAACCATTTTAAAAGTTTATTGCCCAAGCGATATGCAATTGCAATATTATTATTTATTATATTATTGCAATAAATTTTCACTGCATTGCAAAATTGCATTAACGCTCAGGTTGAGTGCAACGATCTTTTCGAATTGAATTATAGAAACTTGTTGGGAAAACGGCAACAATTTCCATCATATTGTAAACGATTTGTTTCACATTTGCTGGCGGTAGTAGCGCATATGGACTAGCTGAAGCAGCAAGAATAAAGTCACGCGAATAGACAAAACGCACATCTAAACGTCCATCTTCCATACGTCGTGTGACGATTGTACTTCCACCTGAAGGGTCCGCATAGGTTATACTTACCTGCAATTAGATATCAATAAGTGATCAAAAGATGAATTTATTGGCTTCATAGTATTCGAATTTTATCAAAACTTCCGCTAACGATTAATGATTCAGCATGTCGCTAGATCAAAATTCCAACTTTTCCCCATCGTTTTCTATTCCCGTTCCCTTTCCTACCTGCTGATTCCTATCTCATCTCGAAATTGATCTACAACTCACGATTACTTCCTTACCTATGTAATCGATGAGAGAGAAGCGGTAGAATTGACAGGAAAGGGTAAATTCAACGATTCCATCAAATTCATGTACCACATTGTTCTCATGTGCGATTATTGGTTGTTCGATTTATTCATTTGTAAATATTTATTTTGATGAAATGTATTATTTTTTCAGTTCATAGCGATTCTTAATCTGTTCCATTCGCCACCCTCATAGATCTTTTATACTTGAAAACTGAGGAAGGAATAATATATCGACAAAGGATTAAACATCATCACTTTACAATATATTCAGTCCCTCTAATAAATCCCTCTAATAAATTAAAGAATGTTATTTTCTCTAATATTATTTCCGCTGTAATGCGAAGCATATTTTATTTACGGATTCGCCTAATAGTGATGTCAATTCCTTAAGAATTCAGGAAGTTTAAATCTCTGTTCCTATGAAAGAAAAAAAAGAGGAGAAAAATAAGCAATATGAAAAAACTGCATATAATTTCAAGTTAATTAGTTAATTAAAACATGTTGATCAGATATTGCACTGTCCGACATATGACTTCGAAAGACTTCTTTTTTCTAGATAAAGTTTTGGCTCATTGAACCATCATCAGACATCCTCAGACCTAATTTATTGAGCGTAAAGCTTGAATGCCGAGTTTGCAGGTAGGTTTGATTGCCCAAGTTTGAGAGTCGCCTCATGACGGCTTAATGAGCCGGAGCTATTTGACAGTTTTGTGAAATCCTCAAGATCCTCTAATTAACGTTATCACTCCGATGCGTCTGTGCATCAAAACGACGAATGATAGAGGGTACGTCAATCTAAATATCAGGGAATGACGTCATCGACAAAACAGAAATAGCTAGTAAAAGATGAGAGAGTGTGAAATCATCAGAAGAAAGACAGTCATGAAAGTGAGACAGTGACGCTATCAAAAGGAGAGGGAGAAACGCAAAAACATGATGGACGATGACGTCATCGGCACAGACGCACCTATCAAGTCGATGAAATTGTGACGTCATCAAAAGATATAGGATAACCAATAAAAAATGCTCGCCCACATCATTGTTGCTGAATGAAACACTGAGTGAGAGGACTTCCGTAATGATTTTATGCTGCAGAAATGTTGAAGCAATCGTGGATCTTAGTAGAATCCATAAAATAGGATCATTTACTATAATTACTTCTGAATTCGACATCACTGAGAAAGAAGTTTAAAGTTACCGTGCTTATTAAAAAACGAATTTAGGGTTAAACTCTGGTTGGATTTATTTAAATAGGCCTAGTAAAGTAGGTCATAAGCATGTAAAATGTAAAGTAATGATGTCGTGAGTTATGGTAAAAGTTGATTTCAATGCTTAATGAACATAAAAGATCAGCAAAACTAACAATTTTTGAGTTGAAATCTTGATTGGTTCCATTCGCAACAACGGAACGCGTGCTAGATGATGAAGCTAGCCATGTAGGGCTAAGATCACGTGCTTGCATTTGCCATCTGCAATCATAACGTTGATCATCCGAAGGCGATGTACGGGGATTCGATATCGAAGTACTCCAGCCTCTAGTTCGAGCATTTGTCTGCAATAGCTGATGCAATTGACATTATATATATATATATATATATATATATATTATAAGCGCTGTGAATGCATTGTTCGGATATTTTTTTCTGTGGTTTATTTGCCATTCCTGTTTATGATTGTTTGCCTTTCTGTCTATTTATCCTAATGAATAAATATTTCATTAAAATTTGATAAATATGAATCAATAATCGTATTATTTTATGACGCACCTCGTAAATTTTCCCCTTTCGTAGATCGATTTTGCGGATTTCCGAGGTTTTATGCATGGACTTTTATACACTTCTTTGTGCAAAAAAAGTTTCGATCGAATAGGAAGAATATTGGAATTTCGCGGAGAGGTTTCGATAATGACCTAGGCCTAATCAGAGGTTTTCAAATGAACTTACATTTTGCATAGCTGTTGGAAGCACTGGCAAAGGAGCCGGAAGTGAGAGATGTTGGCCTAATAATGTATTGATTGGCGCTTGTTCGGATGCATTCGATGTGGTACCATAGCCTGTCGCACCATCTTAAATCGTTTTAATATAAATATATAAATACAAATAAATAAATAAATAAATAAATNCCGCACCACCTCACACCCTCTCATAAATAGGCGAGTTGGGTGCAGTCAATAAGCGGGTATGGACACTCAGGCTATACACATACAGATACACATGAACCTCCTTCATGCCAAAATGTACACCACGTTGTTATAATAGAATTAAGTATGAACTTTTGAGTATCGTACGAGTTCGATGGTAACCTCCTTCCCCCGTCCCCCTCCCAGATAAGTCCTTCCTCCTTCCGACGTAGCCTCCTTGGGCATAATTCGCCCAAATTTCGCAATAATTTCTGACGTGTATCACATTAAAAATTTTGATATAATGCATTTGCAAATAAGCTTTCTATGGGTTACCATTATCCGTGATTATCAAGTGAAAGTGAGTGCAATCATTCATATCTGCCATTATTTAAGACGTAGTGAAGTAGGCACTTAAACAGTTTACCGCTGACATGGTGCAGTTTTTTTTTCAATAACTGGAGTGGAAAAAATGGAAAAAGAAGAAAAAAAGAAGAAAAAAAGTAGATTTCGAGTGAATTTTTCAGGTGAGATGAAATGGTAGAGATGAAATTTTGGATGATATCCTCATTGATTGAGTGATATCTTCACTATCACACTAATATTTGGCTAGAAGACCCCGATAAGAGCAAATGCAACAAAAATACTCGAGTATCGGTTATTTGCACATTTAATTACAACGTTCAAATCGTGTACATTTCTAAATATTGGCACTTATTCTCTATGAGTGAATACATTTCTAGCAAGTTGTACAAATAGCATATTATTTCGAAAGGAACTTGCTCCTCGGTGGTTTCGAGCCCGTCTCAAATATCATCCCCCTCCCCCTAAATGAGGAGGAGAAAGATGATCTAGACCTAAACAAATCCTCTCAATTTATCTAACTCCTCATCTTCCATCATAAAACTTGAGAAAATGGCTCACTCACGTGCATATAAAGTCATACATACTATTGCTAAATGTTTGAATATCCAGATCTTGGTTAAGAAAGTTTTTCAAAAAAAGAAAAAAAAACAACTTTGAAAGCCTTGAGAAATTATCGATTTATTTCTTCCGGAGTTCCGCTCCGAAGTCATCTATCGTAATTGACTTGATATCTCGCTAACATTAAAAGCTATAAAGAAGGTACCGTACCCAATAAACTATCCATCAACTTACATGGATTGCTTGGTTGCGATGATGATAGTTGTGGAGTTCCATTTGGGAAGAAACACGAGAATTTCGCATTTGCGTCCATCCTTGATAACGTTCAACACAAACAATAAGAGATCCTCAAATTATTGGCAGAAATTCGAATGAAATAATCTTAGATTTCAGAGAATATGCTAATTATAAATTATTCAAAATCCCGTAATGGGAAACCTTTTGCCCAAAAAAGAATGACCGATGACATCATAGGTAAATAGCGACAACTCAACTTTCTGAATTTCAATCTTAGGGCTGTTTTTGGGTAATAGCACTTGACGGATTTTATTCTTCCCAAAAAATCTGCCTATTATTGAGGTCAGATGACTTCATAAAGTAGTGACTTTTTGTTGCAAAAATTTTGGCAAGGAGCCATAAGAGAAATTTGTCGTTTTCTGAGTTTTATGACAGAGCGGGAATATTGAAAAATAGGTTTATGGCAAAGAAAGGGGATGGTACTCCTCCCAAAGCTTTGGAGTGGGGAAAGGGGGGGGGGGAGAGGAGTTGCTCGGCAGGAGATTTGCTTTAGGAAGCGGTTGTCGGAGAGGAATAGCTTATTATCTAAAGGAATAGCTTAAGGAAGCGGAGAATAGAATCTCTAAAGTATATTTGATGCATTTTCCTAGAGACCTAAATCTCATTGTTAGATGCGTAGTGTTGATTCGACGAATGGTGCAACGAGATTAAAAATTTTGAAGAATCTGGAAAGGAGGAAACGAGAGACTTCCCACCAATGAAATATTTTTAAAAAAAATTTTTTTAAAGGAAGCTTAAAAACTTATGGAAATATTAGGATGTTCCATTAAATTTTACGAATATGGCATTTGCAGTTCAAAACATTTGATAGTAGGGTTATCCTCCCCCCTCTTATATCGCAATAGTTTAGCACCTCTTATACGTAAGCGATTTCTGCTTCAGGTGAAATCCCTTACGTATATAACATGTTCGTTAAATCGGTTAATCCACGTGATATTCGAGTGAAATGAAACGAAATTTCAGTGAAATATGCAAAAGCATTTTCCCAGCGGCTGTTTGACCGGTTGGTCAACGGATATCACTGTACGCATCTATCTATATACTAAAAATGCTTATTAGTGGCTTTTTTAATGTACGAATCGCTGCAAACAATTTTTGTATAAGTAACGAGTATGATAGTTATATTCGAATATATATATGAATGTGAAATATATGATGAAATTTGCAAATTTATTCCAAACAATATTTTTTCGGTTCATAGTGATTAATAAAAATACAGCAAGATAGGAATGAAATTCATAAGCACGAAATAGATTTGCACATGTCGAATTTAAAATCCATTTAATTATCAAGGGAAAAAAACGAAGCAATAGACAGTGTTCAACACCTGAACATTAGAACTTAAAAAAATTCCATCGGAATATTTGTTGCAATTAGCTTAACAGAATATAGCTGCAAACGTCAAACTAATAAAATTATCTCCGGAGCTCAATTTAAAACTCCGACTTAGTAATAGCAGCTAAGAAAAAACTACGATGGAAAATATTGAAAGGAATGAAATTGAACAAAACATTGATAAATATTTATATAAAATGAAATATATAGACAACAAACAAAAAAAAAAGAAAAAGTAAATAATATAGCACAGAATAAAAGAATGAAGAGATCAATGAAATTAGAGATGAGAATCAATTTGAAGATAAGCTCATAATATAAGTTGTGATATGTGAACATTTATCACGCTTTACTATAACTTGTACAATTTTTTGCAATAAAAGTAATGAAACTGAACATTTGTCTTGCAATGATAATATTAATGAGATTGCAATGAAAAATAATTTTTTGCAATATTTTCTTGCAATAAAATTGCAATGAAAAATTTTTTAAATTTTTTTGATTATTGCAATTTACGATTCGCTTACAGTTCATGAGTAAACAGATTTATTCGTTGGTGATGAAATTTTTCAGCGAAAAAAAAATTAATTAGAGTAATTCACGTTCATTTAAATATACCACGTGTTATTATTATCGAATGAACTGTAATGCGTCACATAAGTATTGCACTATGATCAACACATACACAGGTAGAGATTTATAACTATATTCATCCGAATCGTTGATTTCTAACCGTAATAATATTTACTTGAAAATGGCAAATGCTATCCTCTCTTATATATCCTTATATAATACCTTTTAGGTGTTGCAATTTATATCCTTATAATATCTTATATATCCCCATAATACTCTCATATCCTCTCTTATATATAATTATACCTTTTTATGGAAGTGATAATTTTTAAGGTCAACGATAGAATCGTTATCTTGTCATTGAATTTCCCAATATCAGATATCATCGAAGATTTAATCAGATATCATCGAGGATTTATTTAAAGATAAACGGATAGATATCACTGTAAATTTCTACTCTTTCTAAATATTTCATCTCAGAAAATAATTTTTTATTTTTAGCATAATATAAGTCAATGCTACTTCTTCTACTCATAGTGCAAGCTAGCAGTTGAATTATCGGTGAATCGTTTCCTAAATTTTAATATTAAGAACGTTAAAATTTTTACTTCATTATAAGGCATTTTCAACTTTTGGATGCTTGTTATTGACATGCTATTCACTTGGGATAAACGATTCCTCATCTCATGCATAAACAACTTATGAATGCTATTTGCTTATATATCTTATATTCGCATTTCCGGTCTAGATGAGTGGCACTTAGCCATATCCATAGAAAAACATTGATGAAAATAAACGACAATATGACTACAATTAGAATAACTTGAAAAGAATTGTGGTATATCGAGATGCGCTCAATTAACAATTAAATGAGAACACCTGAAAATGAACCGAAATTTAGTTGCATTCGATTAAGTTCTTTAATGCATGTACAATCACCAATTGATTCATCCATATTGCGTGGATTACTCGTTCGCCACGAATACATTTGCGTTTCGGGTCGTGTACTACAAAATTCCGCACATTCATCCCTATCGATTGCGTTTATTGAACCAGTTTCCGGTCCAAACACCTCATGATCCCAGAAACGATCCCGATCCGAATCGTCTAAAAAAAATTACTGCACTCATTATTCATTTCTCTATTTTTAGTAAACAATAATCAAGTTGAAGAATATTTAGAAAATATTAGATTTGGAGTACCATTCCAAAGAGTATAATATACAAAAACAAATAAATAAATAAATAAACAAATAAATAATTTTTTTTTTAAATTTTGCATATTGTCGATGTCATATACGCACATCGCATCACTTGAGAGAATTTTACTCATTCTTGCATTGTGATAAAGTGATAAGTTTTGATGTATATATGTATTTATATACTTTGTTTTTATATTTGTTTTTTATAGTTTGTTTTATTTGTATTTTGTTTTCTTATACTTTTTTATTTGGGCGAAAAATAATCTCTCATATGGATATACCTACTCAAATATCTTGCATTTTTTGAATTTTTTTTTACTTCTTGTTTGATTTATGAAGCTATTGAAGGATATTTTTGTGGGTGAACCTTTATGTATATAAACGTCATCAATATTTGAGAGAAAGGAAATAATGACGTCATTCTATAAGTCGAAAACCTTCATTGTCGACTTAAAAATGACGAAAGCTGCAATGCTTTTTACGGCTCAACTCATTCATATAGTGCGTTAAATGTGCTTATAGAGTCGGCTATGCAACATATATGGATATACGATTATAAAATTTCCTTCCTTGTTACTTCAATCTCTTATAGGCAAAAAAAAGAGTGGAAAATTTGTATGCAATGACGTAAATAAAGTTATTGCATGATTCAAACAATATTTGTAAAAGTGAATTTTTTTTTCTTTCGTTTCAATGAAATAATTCATTTGGGAATTTCTCGACATATACATTTTCTTTCTTTTATAAAATAAAAAAACATTATAACGATGACGTCAGCGTGATAATGAAATGCAATTGCAAATATTTATTTATTCGAGTGAATCTATTACACATATTTTAAACTACAAAATTGAAGATTTATTGAAGAAAAAAATACCTATATTGCTAAATTTAGGTTAAATTTGAATAAGCACCTCTTCTTTTTTTGGAGAGGGGAGGAGCGAGAGGGGGCTTATTAACTTTAGAAATTGTGAGTGCTATATAAGGATAGTTCTGATACGAAATTCCTAAGAATTTTATAGGCAATGCTATATAGTTAGATTAATGCATTGAATTTTGCACGTTTATAATTGCCTCAGAAAATCTTATCGTATTTTTGAAGGTTTTTTCTTTTTTTTTTGCTTTATTAATCGTAGTGAATGCAATTAGTAGAGAATATTTTATAGGTATTTAAACAATCCGACAAGTAAAATCAACAATTCGATTGGTTACCTTCCATTTTATCGCAAAATGTTCTTTGGTGATTTAAAAAAAATATCATTCGGCCAACCGCAAATGTCGTGGCTTGAATTTCTCTTCCGTTTGGACACTATAAGGCGAGACAAAGAAATGCCGAAGCTCACCTGTATCAAGACAGAGACCAAAGTGAACCCCGCTCGCATTTACAATTGTACCGTTAAGAGATCGACTCTTAAGTGTGCATGTACCATCGGAAGTCCATTCAAATGCCATGCAACAATGATCTTCACGACATGTGATCGCACAATCCTTTAGTGAGATCTCATAATCTCTTCTATAATCGGCACCACCGATTGATGCACCTGGTCCATTGACAAAACAGCGCCCTAGAAATACTTCTAAATGTTGATTATTATAATTGTGAGAAAAAATTATGGGGAATATATTTTTTTTCGTAATAAATCTTTTAAAAGTTACCCGAGGGTAAGTTTATTTATTCAAAAATTTCAAATATATAGGGAATTTCTCAAAAAGTGAATAAAATTTCATCGAATAAGCGAACAAAATTTACACAAAATGCAATAAAAGGAGAGAATGAGTTGCAAATTTGTTCGTTCTTAAATAATCCTACTTCATCTTTACCCATATAAAATACCAGCAAAAATACTTGAAGCTTGAGCTTCCTCCTCCACCTCCGGCACCCTCCTCCTTCCATTGCTCCCACACCAATGCACAGCGGGGTAGTTATTGAATATATGTAAGAAATAAATAAATTTCTCTGTTATTGAAATCCGTCTTCATCATTCATTTGAAGAGCAGCAAAAAACCATGGATTTTTTTTCATTATAAATAACTTCCGCATGACATATCCAAATAAAAAATTAAATGTTCAAACCGTCACACTCACTATCGCCTATAATACCGCCTCAGTTAGCGCCAAAAATATTTCATTTAGAAAAATACATCAAGCAGAATGCACTTTTGCTATATTTTCTTCCTTTATTATTTGAATAATATTATTAAATTTTCTAGTGGGCACGTTTTTTAATCTGCTCTCATGACATTTGATCTAGGTAATCACTGCAAGAATAGCATCTTGAATATCTTATAGTTCAACGATTCGATCGGATTAGTTGAAGTGCGTGGATAAGAGTAACAATAGAACGACACTCTATATTTAACTTTCTTTGACGAGCAGCATTTATACACATTGTCTATGAGTCGTTTTAATAACGCATGAATTTCAAGTGGAAAATTTATGAAAGAAAATGGCATTTTGCCAATTTCAAGTATATTTCACATTTTCAAATAATTTTTTTTTCACATTTTCATAGTTGATAAGCTTTTTTTCTCATCTCGTCATTTACAATAAAAAATCTTTTTCTCCTTTCTACAATTAATTTTTTTGTCATTTAAATACTTTATTCAAAACATCAAACATCGCATGAAAATTTTTCTAAATTTTTTATTTTGAAAAAATTTAGGAAAGTTTCTCACATAATTTTCTTAGGCAGATTATATCGTCGATATAAGATCGGTTATGGGTAAAAATCCTGCTTTCCTTCGAAATTTTTTTGCCTAATTCTTAAGCAAAAAATTGCAACACTATTATTTACCGTAACGAAAAATCTCACTCAGTCGATCGAATATAGATAGCTGCCTAACAATTATACTTCACGTATAATAATTCAGACGATTAAATCATAGATTAATTACTATATAATTCACGAGTAATTTTCAATTAATTTCTGATCGGTTATTAATTACTCTTCTATACTATAAACTAAAAATATTCATTAATTTATTTCATATATTTAAGTGCTTTTAAATAAAATTCATTGATGGAATAATTTAAAAATTCATTAGTTGGTATTTTTATTGCCGAAATTATGTTGCAATATTGAATATCTTATGAAATATGATCGATATAACTTGATCACAGTTGCCGTATATCGATTGATTTGATCAGCCGATCACAGTTTTGAGCTTACCATTCAACGAGTATTGTCTGTCATAAATGAGCAAAAGTAGAATTGTCATAATGGCCAAATTTTATAGATTATCTCTTATGAAAATTTTTCTTCAGCTAAGCGTTGAAAGCTATTCTCATTGATCTTTTTTTAAATTATTAAACGTTGAAAGTATGTTGACGTTTCTTTTTGGCCGACTAATTATATAATAGAATTGATAGCCGGTCAAAAATGGCCATTTTAAAGAAAGATCTAAGTAGATTTTTGTCAAAATGAGTCTACTTAAATAAGCATATTCGGCTGACTTGAATGAGTGACCAGCCATATGGAGGCGATTTAAATATGCAAATGAACAGATGCCTAAAGTAATATTGCAACTAGTGCACAATAGTTAAAGTGCACAGTAGTTTCAATTTAAGTCTGAATTAGAGGAACAAAATCACAACGATATGATCTTAAGTGGAAGATGTTTTTTTTTTTTTTGAATCTGAGGATGTTATTTTCAAGTTTTCACAGATTTTCACCGATAAGCCCTAGTGGTTTTATTTAACTCATTACGATAAAATAATTCATAAAATTGATTTACCTGCTGCTTGTGCGGTTGCTAAAAGTGTTGCGAACATAATCACCGAATAGCGATTGAAATATTTGTGGTAAACAATTCGCCTATTGACTCGTTTCAATGTTGGACGAATTAACGTCTCTTCGCATCGTATAAATGCAACGATGCGTGTTGATTGGGACTCTGATAACGATGTTGCATCTCTCCTTTCACATTTCAGAATTGGTCTTGGTGAATTGCAACAAATCGACGATTTAGTTGATGTACAAAATATCGAAGATGACAACATTGGTCACTGAATATCACCTAAGATAGATATCACTCATTGTTGTTGAATATTGCAAATATATACGTTTTGGAACAGCATCGTTATAAGAAAGTAAATAAATTAATTAATTAACAAATAAACAAACAAATAAACAAATAAATAAATAAATTTATTTAAGCTTGTAATCGAAAAAAACGCAAACTACTTCAATCCTAATATTTGTATTACTAATATTAGGTAACACTGTACTAATATTAGATAGATAATAAAATGGTTTTTATTCAATAATATTTGAATTGCAAAAAAAAGAAAAATTCAAACGAAACAGTCGAAATCTTTTGGGAATTTTCAACTTGAAATTATAATCGGAGACACTAGTGACAATCTTTATAGATATTAAATGAAATTTAATGCACTATAAAATATGATGAATTGATAAACGAGTAGCAATTATTGTGGATTATAGTTGCTCAAACCGGGAGTATGGAGCCATTATGAAGGGTACAGAATTCATGGCTTTTTTGTGGAAGGGAGGAGGCTGGGGGGGAGGGAATTGTTTCATTTACTAAGTTCTACGAATTTAAAAGCATCGATTTAAATCTTCAAATTGCTTTATTGCAGTAGTGCTCAGTGAAGCATTATGACCGGCTAACTACCTGTAAACTATACGGAATAATGCTCTAACATCTAATATTGCGCGAAAATCACCGCAAAAGAACAAAGTATATCCAAAAGAACAAAATATACCAAATAACTGGTATATATGACGTATTTTTACGGTTTTATTTCAATAAACTTTCAACTAATTGGAGCATTTGTAGAGTGAAATCTTTTTCAGTTGATAAGATAGATCAAAAGGCCACATTAGGATCAGAGCTCTGAAATCCGAAATCTCCATCTGATGTTTATCAGCATTCAGAATATTGACAGTCTCTATGCTCGTTAGCGTGATTAGCTCAGTGAAGCATAACCGTAGCATGCAAACACAAAAAATCGGATGTAATCTTGGAATTAACCAGACTTTTTTAATACGTTTCTTACTAATCTCATTACTTCATCGTATTGACGTCAATGATTGGTTACAAAACGAGCGATACGGATTGATAATATTGTTCAATGAAGCATACCGAATTCGCATCCTTCCTAGGACTTACTCCATTTTATCCTCGAAGATTAACGATTTCAAGGAGTCTCATTTATTCGATTGTTGAAATATTTTCAAGTTCAATTTTGCTGAAATATTTTCGAGTTGAATTTTGTTGAAATATTTTTAAGCTGAATTGATTAGATCGTAGTGTTCCTTGTCGCTTGCACGATACACGCTAATACCATTATTCAATGAATAGTTGACATGCAATTTGCTAAAGAATAAAAGAAAATTAGGCGATGTGATCGAACGCTTAAAAGTGAACTCAAGCGAATTTTTCTGCAAATTTAAGACCTGTTCTTAGATCATTTTCTATGACTAGTGTAAATTGAGAATCCAGCCAGTGAAAATAGCAAAAAACAATTTTGCTACATTTAGATATTTAAAACACTTCCAAAAATTCATGAATTGAGGCGAATAGTGGGCATCAAGCCAAAAATTTTCGTGAAATTAACTTCAGTGGTTATCAAGTTGAAATTACCGAACAATCGGTAGATAGAAGTGCAAAAAAAAAAAGAAAACACGCATAGACAAGATGCCACTATAATTCACTTTAGAAAAATGAATTTGCTAATAGCGAATGAAATATTGCAATGGACGAATTGCAAAAAAAAAAAAAATTGCAAAAGTGGAAACAACTTTTGCAAACATTCTAATGCCATATAATTCGTGGTTTAATTACTTTTTTCAAATATCATTGTAGATATAATTGTAACACTTATTCAAATTTCAAATAGAGTAATATTTTTTCTGACATTTATCATTTTAGGCATTGCATTTAGTGAATTGGCAAATTTTGATCCGCAATAATTTATATTAGTATTTCATTAAAATGAGCCATGGTTTTTACACTACGAACAAAGTGAAATAAATCATTTCTAAGATTTGCATAAATATTACTGCAAAGAATTCCTTAAATAGCTTACTACGTAGTACAATTTATTTTTCCATTCACTACTATTCGGTTTTTCATCATTCAATTACTTCATTTGAAAGTTGTCGCTGAAGTCTTAGTCATTTGCGCCATTTCTAGTAGCTTATTCTGTGTTATAAGTAGTTCTGTCCGAAAAAAAGTAAATTTTTAGGTTTTCTTTTACTGACGAATTTACTTCCATCAAGATTATTAAGTTCGCAATCGATTTTTCTAAATTATATTTACGTAGCGTAGGATGTTGAATTATCGAAAAAATCCCAATTATAATAATATGACACTAACGATTCGAAAAAGAAAATAATTAATTCGAATTCATTTTAACTTCCCTTTCATGAGGAAATTATTTAGTGTACTTTTGAGCATAAAACACTTCCGATACAAATAGTTTTTTTTTTTTGTTTTGCTAACAATAATGGATGGAACTTTTTTTATTGAGAATATACTAAGAATAGTTTATAACATTGGAATGAAAGAATCGAATTTAAAACACAATTATGACTGAAAATTGCATTTATCCTTCTATTCTTATAATTAATACTACATTCTTGAAGAGCATTCAATACAGCCTGTTAATAACATGGTGACGCCATTATCCACTTGTTGCATTATTCGATTACATGACTGCTCAACGATCAACCACATCATTTTGTTTGTATATTCATATATATATATATATATATATATATATATATATATATATACGACTAGACGGATGCTTTGATGATTTCGCTTTTTAGCATTAAATCAGCATCATCACTTTGCAATTATTGAAGTAAACCTATTTCGACAACTTCACAAAAACAGCAAAAACAGCAACTCATCATCATGAAATGCCCCAACAAAATATGTCGGCTTTTCAACTTCTCAGAAAAAAAGCATATATTTGCTTATATTTGAATTTATATTTATATTTATATAATTTATACTGAAAATCTGATATTCGCTCCCATATAAGAATAAGACTTTAGCGATTTTCACTCATAGAAACAACTATATTCCAGGAATGCTTTGCCTAAGGATGTAAATATGTGTGAAGAAATATAATGATTGATGCACTCATAGTGTTCCCTTAAGTACAAATAATATCTCTAAAGTACGACCAATCTAAAAGATTATCTCTCTTATTTAAAGGAAATAGCATATAACATGAAATAGACCGAATGGGAATGAAAATTCAATAGTGGGAACGTTTTTTTAGAGGTAAAAAGAGATGTTAGTAGGGATGTCTCAATAGTATCTCAATAGTACCCTCAAGCGATGAACTAATCATCTCTTCATTAATGAATTTTTCAAGCTCATTTCTTCCTCATTAAAGAAAAAATTTTGCCTCAAGGTTCTTCTTAAAAAGATTTTCTACTATTTTCACTTCCTTGTTCAGTTTGTCGCTTTTCAACATTCATTAAATATTCCAATTGCGTTACATTTCTGTTGAACGATGCTTTCATCATTGCCAAGCTAGACCCACCCATGATCTCTTCGCGGTGCGAGACAGGCAACGGGCTCTAGGGACCATACCAGCGGGACGTTATAATCTGTCAGGTCCACTCATGCTGGAAAGTCTCCCAATAGGTCATGGGGTGACGACTGAGTGTCTGATCCTTAGTGACTATCCCGGCTAAGTGTGGAAAGGCAAATCGCAGCTATAGGGATATGAGGGCTAGCAATCCGAACGCCACTGCCCCAAGTCTTAACTGCCACAAAGTCGAGTTGCAGCGAATGGAACTCGACAGATTTGCGCCCACCCTTAGCGAATGAACAGATCGTCCAGTGGCAAATATTTTAATTGATTCGAGTTGATCTTGATTGATCTCGACTGATCTTGATCGATCTTGATTTTTCTTGACTAGTTCTAGAAATAAATCGCTATAATCTTTAATGTGACGTAATTTTTCTCGCGATATAATGTACTTCCTCATTGCGTTTTCGAATCGCTTTATTGCGATTATATTAGAAGGAAAAAGAGATTCATTTTTTTCTCACTAATCTTTAGTCTCATTTATTCATATATTATCCATCAGTTTAAGGATACTTAAGAATTACGATAAATTTATCCGCTTAACGCGTCAAATGGCGTTTCGTTGATCGTTGAAAAATTTTTTCGAAAATCCTCTTGAAAAATTTAAAAAGATAAATATTCTCTTGGTTAAAATGATTTCAAAAAAATATCAGTAGCACCTTGCGGTATTTACTGCTTATCTATAAGCAAAGAGACACTTCCTAAAAATTCCATAACATTTCATAAGCTCGATAATTCAAATAAAAAAACCTTTATAAGTATTTTCTTTTATGTAATCTATATGCAATCATAGATTAAAAACTCTTTGAAAATGCTTTCAATAATCTTCATATATTTTCTGCGCTTTATTTGCGACATTTGACACATATGAGTGGATATTCAATTTATACTTTCAAAGCATATATACGATAAAATTTTGCATATCTTAGAAATGCAAAAAATGAAATACATACTGCATTTTGCATACCGCATATTGCAAATATTTTTGCAATATGCAATGTGTAATATGTAAATATTTTTTGACCGTTTAGTGGAGCTTATCTCACTTTGAATTGTGCTTTCCTTTTTCAAATTATTAATTATGGAATATTGAAAATTTTTGTTTAGAAAAAATTGCAAAAAAATGCGGAAGAGAAAATTTCACTCAAGAAATTGCCTAATCTTAAACTTTGCAAGATTTAAATTTTTAACGTGATTGCAATTAATTTTCCATATATTTGCTGGAAATTTTCATATCTTTATTAGCATTTTTGTTGCAATTACTAGCGAGTTTTTTCTATTTAAATAGGTCCTTCGTATAATCCCTCCATAGTGTTCAATAGATGGGTTATTTCTGCTGCACTTAATTTTCTGTATCCACAAAATCTTCGGAAGTGACATTTTAGTGGCTTGAATTAAGTTGCGAATTTTTTTGAATAATATAGCAATACTTTAAGTTTTTGTTTGGTTTTATTTCACCCATCACGGTGAAACGTACTACTAGGTAGGTTAACTTTAATAAAACTGACCGTTGATAAGGTGATAAGATATGAGATATCATTTAATGAATCGGAAACAATATTATACTGAATAGGTTGATAATCGTTTAAAGCAAAAACCCCTTCGAAAAGCAATTATTAACTCATGATGCGGTTTATTTCAATGAGAACACTTTATGATTCTATTTATCTCAGAAATGTTAGAATATTGAATAAAAAAAAACAATGAAGATATGACACCTTTTCTAATATGTTGAATGAAGTGATGCACGAAATTCCAGGTGCTCGTTGTTAAACACTGCGCAAATCTAACTCAATGACGAAGCTTTATGAATGCGTTTCGTTCCGCTTTAACAACGACACGCCTTCTAATAACGCAATCGTGTATATAAAAATGTGGCGGCTAGCTACCGTGTTTCGTGGTTACGCCTCATAAAATTCCAACTTCCGCATTTTTATGCAATCATCAACTAAGCAATATTTTATTCGGTTACCTTTCTCTTAATTTTTTTTTCTCGATATTTCTGCCCACCTCTTTAATAGATATCATTTTCAGCTGACTTTGCATATTAAATCTCTCTCTTTTTTTTCTCGTCAAAAAATTAACAACTTCAATTTCAAATCATTTATTTATGAGGTCATCAATTTTGACGACGCCCACCTATATTTCTTAGAAATTCATAGCGAAAAGTTAGAATCTGAAATTGCCATGTTATCATAGGTGACCTTTACTTTAGATCGGTGGTCGCGACTTACTGTATGTGTGTATCTTAATTTTATGCCCCCTCAACAACATACCCAAAATATTACGCCCTCTAAATATCAGGGGACAATTGCGAAATACAATCGTCAAGTTTAACTAGGTGTCAACAATAATGTCACAAAAAATTCCATCATCTTCTCCACCATGTCAAATCCAAGCAAAATGATTGAAAACGTTGAATTAATCGAAGAGCAAAGCATACCTTATCAGTGATTACATTTATATTTGATCGAAAACACGAATAGAAATTATTTCAGTTTGAGGAAAACAATATTATCAGTTCTATCAATCACATACTACTAGAAATTGACTTTCTTCATCGCGACGGAGTTAGATCATTGTGGATTTTTCAATGAATATCAAAAGAGAGAGCATTAAAAGTAATAAACAGTAATATTTAGAGATAATTTAATTTTGCTATTTATATACTTTACTTAGTGATTTATTATAATTGAATTTCATCAGGAAATTAATATCGTGATCGATGAGTTGGCAGTGATAAGCCCCTTATGTTTTCGTGATCAATGATATTATCAGTGATAAGTTGAGACTCTTATTATGATAACATATGAATTATCTCATCGAGACATAATTATGTCTATTTTTCTCAAAAATTATTGACTACTTTATTAGAAATACGGTCATGCTGAGCAAAATCTAGAAAACATCTTCTGTATCCGAAGCCTCAATTTCTAGATGAGTTGCAAATAGTCAGGTATCGAATCGAAAACCATCGCTTAGCAGGTGAAAAGCCGTCAACTAAGTGAAGTTGTTAGAAAATATGTTCAGAAGTCAATTAAGCATTCATTCCGACCGTAGGCGAAATTGTTGGAATTTTTGTCAGTCTTTCTCACTTCCTAGATCGATATGGATGAATTAAATTCAATAACTTAAAGAGCATAGAATTGAAGAGCTCGAGCTTGAAGAACTCGAACTTGAAGAACTTGAGCTTCAAAAACTTGAATATTACAGTAATTTTATTTTTTATTAAGTTATATTTTATAAAGCACAAATTCAAATATTACAGTAATTCATGCTCTTCTTATATCGCCTATTGCATCGACGTGGATATAATGAAAACAAGAATAAAGAAACACTAGGATATAGGTTGGTGATTTTCAACAAATCTAGAAGCATATAGAGTTCACTGTTCCTAATATAATACTAAATAAATACCCTGGTATGTAATTGAGGGTTACCTAGTAGAACGACTTACAAAGTAGCATATAGGATAAATCTATAAAGTTTTATCAGAATTGAAGGGTTATTTAAGCGGAATTTCGCTGAATTTAATGATGAGAGAATATCGCTTGATGATGTTGACTATCTCAAGTTGTTTCTAATGATCTATACATTGTCTATTGTGCTATTTGAACCTCTCCTCTCAATGGGGACATAAAAATATAACTATATTCAAATAATTATTACATTCATCTTTTTTTGATATTTGAATATATTTGCGTTGAGCATTTATTGAATGAATTTTCAGAAAATATCACCTCGGAAATATTTGTTAGGAAGTCATTTCAATTTATAAGATATTTTAGCAAATTTTTGCAAGAATTCATCATAATGACGTCATACCCACGTACAGGTATAATATAATTATATATCTACTTGACTACCTGTTCGGAATTTCGAACTTGAGAACCGTGAAAATTACTGCAACGAAGATTTGGTGGGTATGATCTACATCGTAGATTAATCGCTTCCCTGAGCTTTCATACTGATTGGTGATCCTCTTTATTCTATTCTAGGAGTTTAAAAATTGACCAAAATTTATTAGTTTGATTGGTAAGGATGAGGTTAAGAAGGAGGCATGAAAAGATAAGAATTGCAACTTTTTTAATACTGTAAATTCTAACATATAGCAGTAATGGCTAATGTGCTATGTAAACCTCTTACGCCTTGACTACGATTTAAAGAATTAATGAGCACCTGAAGACACCTGTGAAGCATCAAGGTGAATTGGTGACTCTTGGTGTGGCATGTTAAAAATAACCATTTTATTTACCCGAGAACAATATTTGTTTACAACTTACAACTTGTTTACAACTTGTTTACAATTTGTTTACAACTTGTTTACAACATTCATTCGTTTAAAATGCTCCCGAACCGCACTTATGCTATCAATTTAGGCAACGTCATATCCAACACATACTCCATACTATCTCTGGCCTCTGTATTGTCTCGTTGAAACTACTGAACAGACAAACACGTAGACACACAGGCAGACAAAGATATATATATATATATAAAACGCAAATAAGGAATTATTTGCTAATGATAGATCGACGAAAATAAGAAAATAAACATGGCTACCGTGTTGATTTTTATTGAATGTATGATAAGAAGATAGCGCGTGATAAGATAGGCATCATGCCAAGAAAATTTTTCGAGTACATACTATCGATGAGCATGTCGATAGCAATATTCTCTTACGATACGATTTCTTGGCCGAAAGAAGTGAGAAGTAACACATGTCATAAGCCTTAGGTCCATCCCGCATCCCCCTCCTCCCACATATGCTGAGAGGCTTCATTTTTTAGATATTCTAGGCTTCAAAACGGCTCAAAATCAAATTTCCTTTGGTATGGAAAAACCGGAAAGAATATTTTTAGATGTGTGGAATGAAAAAATATCATTAAAAATTTGAATATTATGACAGAACTTATTTTAGAAAATTTGAATATTTATTTGAGATATTCAAATAAACGATGCACTAAATATAAATTCGTCATCAATGGCTGCAATTCTAATCTTTTTTTTTTCTGCATACCAAACATTTTTTTGTTATCTTTTCGAATGTTTATACATATTTCGTGACGAAATTGGAAAACTACAAACGATTCAACGATGTATTGATGGCTATAACATTCGAAAATATTGAAATTTTCAGGATCTGTGGAAATTTAATGATCAAAAAGATCATAATAAAGAATTGAAAGCAAGCCGGAAATAAGTCGCAATTTCTTCATAAACAATCATCTTATGCCATAAAAAATTTTCTTTAAATCATTCAAGTAATCAGTGAACTGAAGAAAACATTTTGAAAAATAAGATATATAAATTGCTTAGTTGGGAAATAATGTTAGAGCTTCAGTGAATTTAATTAATAATTGCTCACTTATTTTTATTATTGAGTTCTTTATTGTTATAAATATAGAGAGGATTAAAAATTTTATTACTGAAATTATGATTAGAATAATGTATTCATTACTGAGGGAAAAGTTTCAAGAATTTCTTTTTAATTTTGACCACATGACTTAATAGATCACAGAATAGAGAAATGGAGAGGCAATAATAGAAAGAAAGGATTCAACATAAAATTTTTGCAAACTTTTCAACGTGTCGCCTTTGTAATCTCACTCAATCCAGTTGGATGCTTTTATTTATTTATTCATTTATTTCCTTATTTATTTATTCACTTATTTATTTATTTGTTTATTTATTTATTTATTCACTTATTTATTTATTTGTTTATTCTTACATTTATATATTAGTTTATTTGTTCATTCAATAATCAATTTCTCTGTTGATTATGGACTGAAATTAAGGCATATTTTAATTAAATGCACTAAATGCGACAATATTTCCCATTAAAAAGAAAGTTTTTTTTTTTGTTGTCTCAATTGCATCAAAATAAAAATTGTTGATCGCTCACATTCATCTACCACCAAACTAAACGCACTTTTAAAATTTGTGGATGGAGTTCTTGATGTTTATGTAATCAAACAAAATGCAGTGTATAGAAGTTAAAAAAAAAAAGCGCACACCATTGAAGTTTACCTGGATCAAGCTCTATCAAGTTTTGCTACCTGACTAATTGACAGCCGATTTCAACATCATAGAATATGATTTAACATAACAAACAAATAGCATTTAGAGAAATTGTATAGATTTGGACTGAATATAGTTTAGAAAAGAAATGTTGAAAGCATTTGCATACAGAGCTCGTCGAGTGATTATTAGATCTCTTAATCTTTAGGAATTCTCTATAATGCATCAACGTCTAATACAGCTATGATCTTGACTAAAAGAATTTATAAAATATATGAGTAATACTTTAGAATATTTAAAAGATATTTGATGATTGCATGCAATCTTATTTGAATAATAACCAAAAACACTAATACAGATATGTAATCTGCATCATCTTCTAATTCATGCAAATAATATATGTTCTTGTAATCGCTTATCTACTCATTCCTACCACAATTAAAAGGATTCAGTGGATAGGTTCACTGACTTTTAGCAGTTAGCCAAATTTACATACTATTCAAGTCAAATATTACGCTATTATGCAAATTTTTACTATCATTTTCTTTGATTTCTTCTGAACTTTTACATTTTTCAATAAATTCACCCAAATTCCGCTTGAAATAATTTCCTCATGATATTTAATACTTTACAAAGATCTATATCCCATATATTGCTTACTCAACTTAGATATTGAATTATTATCTATCAAATTGCAAATGTTTTCGATGACATAAATGAACAATCAAACACCATGAATACATAACATTTATAAGCACAATAGAGTTGTTCGATCAAAAATTTAATTTGGGAAACTCTCTCTATTAAAAAGTTTATTAAAAGTCTTATAATAATTATGTTGCAAAATTTGCATATTTTGCAATAATATGCAAATTATCCAAGATTATTTCCTAATTTGCAAATCGAATACTCTTTGATTTCAATCATCACATCGAAGTAATTATTTCATCAACTGCAATTTAATTGCAATTCTATAACCTTGCAATTTAATCAACGACCTTTTGATTTTTGAAGAATAGAGAGAATAATGTAGGCGAATTGCAAAAAAAAGAAAAAACAACTTACATTTTTATTGTTGGAAAATTTTTGCACTATGAACTTTGAGACGCAATTCATCGATGTAACTCAACGAATTTCCATCAATGATTAATGCAAATTCTTAGAATTTTATCCCTTCTTCATACTCCATTCCTTTTCCCTCTTACTTCCTCACAGAAATTGCAGATCATCTAACCAACATATACACCTCCGCTAGATTTTATTTTATTCATATCGATGAATGCAGCATATTTCATAGACATTAAAAAATCATTTGTGGAATTTTTATCGATATTCACATCAAATTTTATTTTTTCTTTTTGCAAAAAAGTTGCTAACTTCCAAATAAGTTGAATTCTCGTTATAGACCTTTGATACTCCTTTATATTAATTGCAATCACTAATGGGATATTGAAAGTTTGTGTAACAATAAAATATTTGGCTGCAAAGTTTGATACGAATTGGAAGAGTTATAATATTGAGAAAATGAGTTGATTTGCTCAATTTTTTGGAACGGTTGAGTTGCGTTTGGATTCAGTAATACCCTCCCCCTTCCCATTTCCCGCTCCCTCTGAATAATAGGTGTATTTACAAATTAACCCGAAAATGAACCAGAAATTAAATTCTACCTTTAAATTGCATCTCCTTTTCCTATACAAACACCTCATAAATGATGCATAATCGACAAATTGTGCTAAAGAATAATATTAAGCAATAGTTTATGCAATCAAGTGAATGCATTTTTTCGATGGATTTTATTGCCATAACGCCTACTACTACGCTTTACAACTAATTTCATTGCATGGTGATATTTGGAGTACTCTTAGAACAGATCATAAAAAGCATATATATATATATATATATATATATATTACGTAAATCAACATTATTTCGTAGGTTATTAAGGGTTAATTGACTAAGAACAGTTGCGTTTAGATAGTTCTGCACTCATAGAGATAACTACAGAATGATCGTTGAATAAAGTTTATTTAAAAAGATAAAATATAAAAGGAAATCGCCGAAATAAAACTCCTTTATCATTAAAATTTACACCTATTAATGTCTGACATTTCAAAGACATATAATAAATGGTTATGATCACCTAAAGGCTAATCGAAATATTCGTTGACTGACATTTACATCTATGAGAGGCGGAAGTAGATTATATCTACTAAAAGATCATATCTTAAAGTGCATATGCACAATACGGTAGGGAGCAATTATTTAATCTGTTATTTTGAAAAAATTTGCATAAATGCCGTAAAATGAACAAAATCTACATTTAAAAAAGTAAAATTTTATTAGAAACAAAATTTGAGTAGTGATCAATCTATAACTTTTCCAAAAAAAGACAATTCTAAGTGCTGTTTAGCTGGCGCTATTAATAGAAAAAGATTTCGCAGCGCAGACATGCTAAGATAGCGTATGAAATTTCATTATATTTCATTAAGATTTCATTAAGATAAGCAGAAAGCATAACAGAAAGCCAATGATAGCTTCCTGTTTAATATTGCAGTCCATTTACTAACCGACCGGTCAACTACTCGAAATTAATAATAAAGCATCTAAAAATGTATTTTATTATAAAGCAACTTTTTCGATGTATTTATTCTTTAGTTACAAAATTCATGTTATTTTATCATATTTAACTACTAGTAACTCATACTGAAAATGAAGAGATCTGAGGAAGTTTTGAAAGTATGGTCATCATCTGGTAGTGTAGACAGTATGGTTACTAAATTTGTCATATAACTTTTATTTTTATTATCAACATTATCGATAGATCACTGATAAATATTATCAGCAATAAGCTTACCATCAAATATATAAAACAGAAATATGTATGAAATATCAATAAAAATATGTAAATATTTATGACGAATAAATAAAACTAACATCAATAAATGCATAATTATTTTAACTATACGATTAAATTATATTGTTATTGAAGAAATATTTTTATTTAAGGAATCGAAAATTAAACTTAAAATGCTTGATGAACTCTTTATATCAAATCAAATCACTTTATGTGCGTCAGTGAATTCAATAAATTTTTGTTTATCATTTATCAATTTTTGCTAATCATTTATTTCTTTCATAGTTATTACATTTTATAATGTGTGTTAACAATTGAGACTGCATCTATTTACGCAGATAAGTCGGAAGTTAAGATTGACGCCTAAGACAAATTCTTTTTCTCAGCCATCCGGAAGTATATTATGAAATGTTGATATACTTGTTTTATAGATCTACGAATGTAGTGTTGATTGATCTTGCGTCATTATGATACATAATACTTTTATCTTCATTTCCTTTTATTTTCTATATATTTTTCATTTTGACTTCCTTTTATGATTTTATAGTTCATCCTCTGATTTTTAATGCTCAGACTGCGAAAAATAATATTAGATTTTTATTTTATTTCTCAACATAAAAGATTTAAGATCTATTTCATCTAAGCAATAAATAATATAAGTGGCTATTTTATGAGGTTCGATAAATATTTCTCTAATGACCATTGAATAAAATTGCAAAAAAAAAAAAAAATAAAAAAAAAAAAAAATTTATAGCAAAAAAATTCAATGTTAACACAAAATAGGAATCGTTTTCATGTTTTCACATATTCATCGTTGAGCACCAATACTTAGCATAGAGACCATATTTGAATTGTGCAATCGAATTGCTTCGGCTGTCAATAACGTTGTCAACATCTTCTGATTAGATTTCACTAGATCATATAAACTGGTGATTATTTCGAATCGAATCTAATATCGTTCAAAGAATAAATGAAGAAATTCTCGGCGACTCGGGGAAAGAGTACCAACTAAAGTTTGACTTTTATGGCTAGTTGTTCAGTTATCTTAGCATTGAACTACGGTGTCATATAATGGCAATAACAATAAAATCGGGCTTCCTCTTACTTTTTTTATAGATTTTTTTTGACCAGCAAAACTTTCAAACTCAAATACTCGAAAGCACTCCTCAAGATTTGCTGCAATAAATTGTTGTTGTTGTTGTTTTTCAGTGATTTAATGCAGCATATTCGCTTCCACTTGTCACTCGAAAACAGACAATCGGCATGATTTAATTTCAGGATCATTGGCTCAGAAAATGAACCAAAAAATAGGTGATGGGGTCAAGGATAGAGAATAGTTGAGAGAGGGAGAGTTAAGATGTTATAGATTTCACAAGTTGTTTTATCTCTTTCCTTAGCTGAGTGGAATACCAACTTAAAGGTAAGAAGGTTTCCCGAAGTGAGCTTCACCTGTCCTTCAATCCTCGACCTCCGTTGTGCTTCAACTTCTTCAGCATTCCAAAACGTCGTGTCTGCAATTCATTGTGCTGCCGCTTTTTCTGGAGATTTTTTTTTCGAAATTCAAGGCGCAAGAGGATCTATAAAGAAAGGTTTGTTGGCTTTTCTTGCTCCAAAATTTTTGGAAGGAGTGGAGAGGGGATTGAGAGGGAGGGTATATCCAAATAAGGGTTTCATTAAGATGGATTTATTCGAATTGAGCAAATATTAACTATCAACTGAAGCAAAAAATTTAACTTCTATGATAAGCACTACTTTTGTGTATATCCTTTATCCTTAATTTCACAATATAGTTGATTTCCCAAAAATTGTCCATTTGCTTTTATATTTCGTTGAAAAGTATGGTCCATAGCGGTATAAAAAATCGAAATCGCACAACAAATCATCGCCTCATATCGGTTTTTAGCTTTATTTATTCATCTATACTTATATTTAAATAATACTAGTGATCTTGTAATTTTTGCCTGAATTTTTTAGACTTTTGCATGTAAGCGCGAAGTAGATCACTTGGTTTATTTTTGACTAGTACACAATGTTTATTTTTCTTCTTTATTAATGTTACAGGTTCGATATTTTCTATGCAGATCTCTTCTAAATTCGCATATTTTTTTACTAGATAATCGGCGATTTGAATTCGAATTGAACGACGTGTTGTACACGTCCGCAAACTTGATTTTATAGAGCGTATTTTGAAGAGTATACATGTTTATCTATATATGTAAATATGCATTTGTCTGTTCGTGGAGCGGTTTGAATTCAGGATTCGGAAATCACTGAGATTAGAATTTATGGATTTACGTGGATATCGTCGAATTTCTTATTGACGCTTATCAATTTCGAGTTGAACACTTGACTTCTGAAGGTTTGTAGGCATTTAAATGAGCCAAAGAATTCTTATCTATTCACAATCACTCCAATCGCCTATTAAATCACTCGAATGCATATTTGGATGGATCATAGGAACCAACCGGCTTCGAAAAGAATTTTTCGTGTAGATTTGCACATGAGGTTGAACCGGTTTAACTATGTCTGCATTAATGCATATTTGTGATTATTATTTGTCAATTTATGAAACTGGTTAGTGCACAATAAATAAGACTGCAAAAAGCACGTATCATATTATCCTCAGATGTACTTTTCCATTTATTTCGATATGTTTAGCCTTATAAAATTTGCGAAATCTGCACGATTGAAAGGATTTATTTAATTTCAACATTAAACAATTTAGCGATCAATATAAAAATGCGAAATGATGAGCATACTTTAAAGGGATTTTAAAAAAGCCGAGAATACGCTCAATTTTATTTACATCTTTTAGTAGATTTATACTAAATCATATGAAAATGTCCCATCTGTTCAATATATTTCTATTAATATTATTATAAAGAAATCACTGACGATATCCTTATTGGTAAAGCCGGATATATCACTGAATGATTATTTAAGATGCATGAATGATAATTCATATGCGTATCGCTTGTGATGATGGATACATATGTGAACGAAATTGATCGATCATCTTGAAGCGTAGAGCATAAGTCGGACAGTTCGAACAGTTCCGATTGGATTGATGCAATTAGATGAGCATTTAGCAAGCGATGAAGATATGAACACATTTCTTATCGAAAACACTCAAAATATTACGAGTTGAATGGAATGACAAAATTGATTGCATCTTATAATGTAAATGACCATCCAAAATAGTCAAGAACCAATCGATATTCAACAGGAAAGAAAACAAAGACGAATAAATTAACTAAACAATTGATTTCATCGAAATGAAAAAAAATTGTTATCAACATAACTCGATATTAACTCAATATAACTTAATTCAATATGCGTATAACTCAATGAATAGTCTGTGTATGTAATCATTTATGACATTTACAATAGTCTAGAAGTATTGACGTGATGGTTTGTTTTTAAATAGACATTAATAAATAATGATTCAATATCAGATTGGTAATTATGAATTGTTTTTGAATTTTATAGTTATCATTTAACCAACTGTTAAAATATTTTAATGCAAAATATCACGCAAAATATCTCTTTTTTTAAATCAACCTAATAATTTTGATTACATTTCGCAGAATCATCAACTCTAATATAGACAATCTAAAACATTAAATGGCACTTTCCTTCTATTCTTTTGATGGAAAATATCGATGAAATAAATAAAGGGAAGCGTTGAATGCATTCAACGATGATTGAACAATTATTATTTACAAGTTACCCTTGTTTTTGAAAATTATTTCTGAGAATATAGAAATGCGAAAAATATTTTCCTGAATGAGGGAAAGGTCAAATCTTGCAAAAAAAAATTCATTCGTAACCTCGAAACAACAGTACTCGAAAAAATATTCCACAAATATATCAAAAAACTACTAAAGCATCGGTTATCATTTGAAAGGAATAAGACTACCATTATATGATAGAAATACGATATACCATAATTGCATCAAAAATTCAATTGTATACACTAATAATTGGGGTGATTTACGAAAAAAGAAATCTTCATATCGCAAAAAAACAAGAAGATAAAACCATCATTCAACTTCAAAAACTTCGTCTAAACGGAAATGGAAGCAATATGGCGAGATACAATACGAGGAGATATTTCTTCATAATAAACACTTTATTAATTAAAGTAGATAAATAAATACCACCGAAAGTTATATATAACAACGGTGAAACAGTTTTTCAAGTTAAAAAATTTCAACCATCTATTCACATTTGCAGAAAAAAAATAGCCATAAGTTCAGACAAATTTCTTTTTGTTTTTTCTCTTTTTTATTGAACGTTTTTGAAGCAATTATGAAGTACCTTTCTCACCTTCGAAGAAGTCATCATTGCAAAGAAGTTGCAGGAAAATTATCTCTATACGAAATGAGCAAAACTATTACTCGAAGTAAACGTTTTAAGCAGCAAATAGTCGAAGCCATTAATATAGCATTTTACGATACAACATACTCAACGAACACAAAATTTCAGAATTCTATGTGTATAGTACCTTATGGTACTGAAAATAAGGAAGGTACAGTAAGAACAAGTCGAATTAATCAATCAAAGGCTATTTCTTTTTCATAAAAAAGTATGGAACAGTAGAAATCGTGATTTCAGTATATAAAGGATGATGGAATGTGCATGAATTATGATTGACTGGGAAAGGATGTGGAACTAGGCGATGAGTATCTGACCGACAGATGCGTTGTTGTTGATGATGATAACAAAAAGCTTTATTCAAAAGCAACAAGAAATTTGCAATAGCAGTGAAAATATTTGCATAAATAATATGAATAATATGCATATGAATAATGAATTCATAGAAAACAAAATATGCAGAAAATATATTTTAAAAAATTAATAAACTAAAAGATATGGGAACTATTTTCACTAAAAAGATCAATGAGACATCCATATATCGAATGAAACGAGTCTCCGATAGCAATGAGTAATCACAAATAATCTTAGTATCCGTATGGCTCTTGATAGTTTTCAAGAAGCATCGAAATCCAATGGCCTCCGAACTCGGAGGCCAGTCCGCTGTTCATAACGCTACAAACTCTGAAAAGGATTTTCTAGCATGTTATTATTGAAACTGGAGGGGGGAGGGGGTTGAAAAATTCAACACTACTAACTTTATTACTCCCATAACCCTCACCCCCCACCCCCGAATCCCGCACCTCCACTCCTCCACCAAGTAGACAATGTGAAAACTAATCTCTATAGATCAAGTTTATTGGATGGGAAATGAATATTGTTGAAAAGTATTGTATCGCCACTAAGTTGAGCAGATAGCAACAGAGTGACGTATATAGTCATGGATGTCAACTTATGAAGCATTTTGGGTGCTTCACCTTCAGAACTCCTCGCTAACGAGCAGTGGTGCTACCTGAGTATTTCAAGAATAGGGACTCAACTGTAAACGAACGTCATTTCTCAAAGATCTTTGCCCAATTACACCATGTATTGAGATCCCAACCGTAGTTTATGTTATTTTACGGTAGTAAACGGGTCTTATATAAGCATACATTTCTGCGAGCATGTCTTTGTGGACCGCATTGTAGGAAAATGACCACCTATAGGCATTACAGGCAGATGACCGCATAGAGGCATTATAAGACGATGAACGCCTACAGGCATTGCAGGAATATGGTCGCATGGAACCTCTGTACGCACGCATAGCGGTGCAGCTCATGCCTGTACAAGTAGCCAGCTCCACAACAGCAATTTCCTGCTGGTGAATCCGGACTGCTATTTTTACCTAATGTTCCATCGTCCCGTACACGCCTCTCATGAAGAGGGCTCACATCCTTGTAAAAACCTTCTCAAACCTCCTTCTCCTTTCCCCTCCACACCCGCTCACTCTAGAACCAAAGGGAATGCCAATCATTACTTCGTTTTTGCAATTCATTTTTGCAATAATTTACGCTGCAGCAATAAACCGCCAAATCGTTCACTTTTGGTGTGAATGCAATATGGAATGTGATCAACCCTATGAAGTTGATTTCTGATCTCTTAAAGGACCATGACGTGTTATTGGGGCTTATAGCCGTTAGATAAAGCTTTCGAACATTTGATATCATGTAACGATGAAATTTGCATATCGTACGTTTAATCATATTTAAATTTAAGAAGATTCATAGTTGTTGGATGGAATATACGAAGGCTATAAAGTCGAACTGTATATAAAAGCAAAAATTGAGGAAGAAGGGATAGACTGAAAGGATTGCATGAAAAAACGTTTGAAAATACAAATAAATTCGGCGAAATCCTGCATGGAACTATCCGCATAAACGACGTAATATGAACGAGGATACAACTAAGATAAGTGAGGTATGCTGAATATCTTCGGCGATGAAAATTTGCAATCAGGACGGCTTACTTAATTTGCACTGACATTGATCGATTAATACTTAAAATTGTAAATGAAGATCTCATTGAATCGCAATTAACATATAGAAAAAATTGATTAGGTATAAAAACGAAATTAAAACATATTAAATAGCTGTTGATAAATTAGTGCGCGATCGCTTTTTTTTTGAGTTGAAAAGAAATGAGAAAGAAAGATATGATATAGTAATTCCAATATAGATATCTGAGAACAACAGTCAACGATAGGATCGAATAGCAAATGAAAATCAACGGTGAATTATTTAAGAGTGCAGCAAGTATGCCTAAGGGTGATAGATAAATCCCAGTCAAGTTACAGATAAATCGATTGCTTCGAGTTGCAAGTAGTGCGTTAAGCCCTGCAAAGATCGATCCAGGTCTTGATCAATTAGTTTGTTGTATTTTCCATTTTTCGCTTAGAATCTTTTTTGTAATTTCTGCTTCAGCTTGCTCCCTCTAAGACTCCTTGATAGAATCAATACCAGCTAAGCTCCATCAAGAGTGTCAGTACTTTCTCCATAAAAAGTGTTGCTGACAAACAAGACAATTGAGATCGGAGATCCATTGACTTATGGGTATGAGACAGTAACATTAAAAGGAGACGCGTAATTCGAGAAACGCCTCTGTTGGTGTAGTACCACATGAGAAAAGAAATGAGACTAAGTGATAACGAATGAACTGATTTCTAGGAGTTAGGGGAACAGATACCGATTGCATTGTTAAGAACCGCTTAATTACTTGAGGTTTCTAGACAGCCGGCTGCTTGCGCAAACGACGTCAAAAAATTTTAGTGGCAACTGCTATAGTTTAAACTTGTTCGCAGCTCCATCCTTGATATCCTTCGGAAATCATAAGACAATACCTAACGATATTTTCGTTATTCTTCCCTACCGAACTGATAAAATCTTCCAAAGTGCTTCTTCGAAAATTTGGTTTTAAAAGTATGCATCAGTTGAGTTAATGTTATGATTTCGCGACCTTAGCTATTCCACTCGGCCACATCTTACCGTTCTATCGACAGAATCCATCTTTAGACATGATATTAGTGAAATGAATATCATATGTTTAAGTAGTGCTATATTATTGCCTCATGGACGACTGCATCTCCTGAATCCGGATGCTTCTTGGATTCGACCATCGTACAAACATAAAATTACAACATTTGATAACAAAATTACCTTTTTTTTATTATGCATTTAGGAGCATTCAATTTGGCATATAGGTGGAAGAAAAGTAGCATTCGTTCTTCAAATTTTCTGCGATCTAATTCTTTAGAGATGCCATAGAGATTCTACGTAATATATGGTTTATCTTGTTTGAGCACACAAATAGGCTATCCTAAACTAGAATAGCTTCGCAAAAAATCCTTGCTTAAGCGCTCATAAAATCACAGAAATTAAACCCAATCAACCCTCGTTGGGTTTGTTTTTTCGCAATTACATGAAGCAACTCGTCATTTCTGTATTGCATTTCTTTTATTTTCTTTTCCTTTACTTTTTTTTTGCGCAAAGTGCATTAAAGCGATATTACAGCTGCTGCGCGTAGACACATATCTGCCCTGTAGGCCTCAACAACACAGAAGCTGTAGAGGCAAACTATTGTAGGTAACTATCCCTTAGAGTGATCAGCAAGCTAATTTCCTTCCACCCTTGCTGATTATTTTGATGCATCCCAGGGTTAGATCATATCAAGGTTTCATATGCAAATTTGGAATCGATCAACTTAAGAAGAAAGAAATATCATCTGTTGTTGTTGTTATTATTGTTGATACGTATTGTATGGGTGGTCAATGCGTTATGGCAGTACTGTTTCTTCTGCAATACCGACACAATCGATCAACTCAATGAACGATGATGAGATCTCAATTTAGTGGTCGGGATTCTTTGTTTCACCTTAGGTTTTTTGACCAAAAACAATTTTGCAGGTTTTTTTTATTCATATGCTAAATATGAAGATCGCTTTTCTTCAATATATAACCCTTTCGATTGCTCTAAATCCGTAAGAACCATCTCTTCGAATATATAAGTTGGCAGTTGAAACATCAAATCAAGACTAAAGAAAGAAACGCAGAATCAGGATATACCATCTAATTATAGGATTTTGGAAACGCCTTACTCGCCTAGATGGATTCGAAACGAAAGCGGAAACGCTGGAGCGAAACATACGATGCTATTCGGCGAGTAGCTTGTGGAGGAGTTCGCTGTAATATAAAAGGCTAGAAATGTGTAAAAAAAAAATGCAGAAACGCCTCGAATGGGGTGAAGTTACTAAGGGAAAGGCTGGAAAAAGTTTAGCTTTTGTAATCTGTGATATGATGACCAATAAAAACAACCCACAAAAATCAAAAGAAAGAATAAAATGCAAGACACAAGTGAAAACGAAGGGGATTTTTGGCAATAGAGGAGTTTAACATGATGGAGTCAAGGAAATTTTCTTAGAAGTCATCTTGTTTTTCACTAAGTTTTGCCTTTTCCACACAATCCAACGATGAGCTCCGAAGCGATAGCGCCATCTGAAAAAAGGCTCCGCCCTTCCCTCGTCTACAGTTAGTCAAGGCTAAAATGCTCCAACATGATCTCTCATTTGGTCATGACAAAATGGAAAACCACATCAATTTTGATTCATCTTCACGATCAATATACTTGAATTCTTGATCTATTTTATTGCCAGCAATGCCCCCTTTTTCTTTGTCTATATATATACATATATATGTATCAGAGAACCCTTCATTGTACATGATGTTCGCTTCTTGATTAATCGTCGATGTTGTTGTATTGCGAAACGTTGATATCGAAGACGATGCGAGCGGTTTTTTTCTTGGAGAATATCCACCATAGATGCATGTATATTTCAATATGCATATGGATGTGCATAATTACTTTACATGCGTTTTACAAAACGTTTACATGGTGTATTGTGTTGTCATCATAACTGTTTGCATATGTGTATTGCTGCTATTCGTTCGTCATGTCCCAACCATTCTTTGATGATTTGGAACATCGAACACATCGAACTACTTCCTCTATTTTATTGTATTTTTTCATATTATATATATATATAGGCGCTGATATCATCTATATAGATTTACTAGTTGTTGTTCGTATTACCACTTCTACTTTCATCGTATATCGTTTCTCAGTAGTTGAAATTTCGCTGATCACTCAGAGTGGTGAGCTTATAATCGATGCAATACGATATACAAGATGCTATTACAGTATTTACGCCTTGCAGAAAAGTTTCTTAAAGAAAAGTGTTTATGCGCAAAACGCCCTATTTAGCGACGAATAAGATCAATTTGCATATACTGATTATAACTATCTTGAGATGAAGTCATAGCTTCGAATAAACTAGAGCAAAATGTCAAGGAGAGATGTTTTTATTGTCGAAACTTTTACTACGAGTTTCTTCAGATATGATCTTCAGCAATGAGCATAATTATAGGTCAGGTTGAAATCAACTGTTACGTAGACGATTTCGGGTCCGAGTTGGGACTTTTCAGCTCTCAGCTTGCAACTCGCATCACCTAAAGAGGCAGTTGAAGGTAGAAGTATTGAGCTAGGGGAGAGAAAGTAACAAGAAAGATACTGTGTTAGGTGGTGATGCAAGATGTAAAAAATATCATGGAAGAATAAAGACGAAAAGCGCGTGCATTTCAGTAGATAGCCAACTCTTACCCTGACCTTAAATATGGAACCCTTAGAGTACTGTAAATAATTCCTGGTTTTTTTTTCAACTTCTAAAAAAACTTTGAAAATATTTTTCCGCTGCAAATGTTAAACATTTTCTCGAAGCGATTTCTTTTTCCCCCAAATAGATATAACCATACAGTATGACATTTTTTAAGGTCAATCTAGACAATTTTCACATTTAGCAATTTCTTAAATAAGCGTAGATATTTCAAATATCTCTCATTCATATAATATTTCGCAACAGTCTAATGCACTCGAAAAGAAATTTATGGGAAATAAACAAATTTTCTACATTTCGAATAGATTTTCAACCAAAAATTTTTTCTTTTGATAAAAGTTCTGTTCTAAATTTTGATTTTCATGAAATTTTTTTCCAGAGCGCCATTTTTTTGAAAAGGAATTTTTTTCGCGAATTTTTCCCAATAAAAAAAATTATTTCTTACAATTTGCAACAAAACGGTCTTAAAACATTTAGTTATTTTTCAAATAATTTCAATTTGCCAGCTGGGTTTCTTTATTCGTAATGAAAATAATAGTCTTTAGGAATCTTTGCCAATTCCATGAGCACTTTTAGATGTGGAATGATCCATGAGGATTACCGATAGCTGAAAGCTGAAAATGAGATGTAAGAAAGCTGAAAATTCTGATGTCATTCTCATCTCTCTCTCTCTCTCTTTCTCTCTCTCTCTCTCTTTCTCTCTCTCTCTCTTACAACCAAAATTTTTTTAGTTTAAACAACGATTTAACGATCACCAAATTTCGTAACGTTCTCCTAAGGATTTAGAAAAGATTTTTTCTACCGCATCGAAGAAAGACGATGAGGTCGATCAGGACTGAATTCGCTAATATTTAAAAATTTTCATTTTCGACGGTTCTTTGCTAGAGTTTAGGAATAACGCATTATTGCATCAATAAATAGAGGAATTTTCTTTGATATTTTCGAACATATTTGCATATTCTGCGAATGTTTTCTATTTATGAAAAATATTTTTCGCTTATTTTCAGCGATCTTTTATTTGGCATAATTAAAAATAAATTCAGCGTAAAGAAGTGCTAGAAAATAATAGTAAAAGGGTTGATTTATTGCAGCATCGATTCTTATATTGATAAATTACTATTGCTGATCTAGTGACAGCTAGCTGGCATTTGTTGGCAATTTACTCGTTTCTATGCCTTTATTCATCTAAACAATTCATTAAAAATTCCGTTATTAGGAGATCACAACAAATGACTATTTGTAACGAAAAAAAAGAGCATCTTTCCAATAGGTTTTCCTATTAATTAATGGATGCGAATAAACCGAGATGAACTTTTGCAAAGACTAGTCTACAACTGAATTGAGAATGCTATCTATTATTTGCATGCATCTACTCTCTAGCGGTTTGAAAGACGAATTCCTTTATTATTTGGAAAATTCTTAAATACTTACATTTCGTGAAAAAAAATTATGAAAAAATATTTTTTTTTACTATGTAAATTTTGTGAAAATATTTTATAACTTCAAAGGTGATGGCATTTTCTTAGAGGAAATATATGTTCATTAATAAGTTACCTTTTAAGAGTTTTTTCTAGTTGTCAATTGCGCATTCGATGAACATTACTTTGTGATATATAGTGCACTTTATATGTCATTCACTTGATTGCCACCCACTTTGCAACTAATCGCTCTCGAATATTGCGCCACTTTGCAACGGTTGATTGCCACCTGAAGAGCTCGTTAATATCGTTTAAGGTAGAATTTATTATAACTTTCAAATTACTAAATGATCATTTAACTAGTGCCAACCTGAAGAAATATTAGCGCTTATTTCCAGCCGTCTTATCTAGATAAATATGAATTTTAGAAAAATTTACCAATTCTTAGTAAATGGAATATATTGATTTTTATTTCTCATCTTAAGCTAATTACTCCTTTTCTATATTCAATTACAATTAAATACAACAATTTATAACCTATTTTCTAGAATACTGGCTTTTTTTTACTAAATTTACATATGTTTTTTATTAAAAGTAATAACACTTTTCTATAGAGTCTAAGAAACTTGAAAGAAGTGATTTTTGATAATTGCTTACCTCTTTTATTATGGACTCTTACTATTTGTTTTACTTCATAAACCGGCTGGCATGACTGTCACTTAAAATATTGATCCTTCTTTCTTATTTATTGCCACTGTCTTTCCACCACCACCTACCACAAAATTTTTTTAAACAGTCTCTATCCTTCGTTGATATTTTTTGTTGTCTGTATTATTATTGAATTCAAATCTATGTGGCTTTCAAAGCTTTAGAAAAAGGTCTACTTGAAAATCGTACTAATAGAACGCTAAAATTGCTAATGTGGATTTACGAAAACGGAAATTGCGAGATGATTTTACATTATTATTGGCTAACCGGAAATTCACCTCTTCATAGTGAAAGCAAAATGCTTTCAATTATATTCGATAAAAGCTGGAATCCAAAAAAAAAGAAAAAGAAAAAAATGAGTGGTTGAAACGACAATTACTTTCGTCGATCTTTATTCCGCCTTATTTTCTTTGCAATTTTAAAAGTTGTATTTTTTTTCTACTACGAATGACGTCACTTTTTCGACACATTCGAGCAAATATTTTGGAGTAAAGTAGTATAGTAATATCCTTTTTTATGCATAAAATATGAATCGCTAGTTTTTTTAAGGAAACGTATAATCTACATATTCCTCTACATATGCTAGTTGTGAATAATAGCAAAGAATCAATGTTTAGCAATCGTATTATCATTAGAGATGAACTTTTTTTTTTTAAATCTCAGGTAGCCTCATCAAAGGTAATAATTGCAGATGTGAGGAATATTTGTTTATTTTATTTTTATTTTATTTATTTATTTGTTTATTTATTTATTATTCTCAACTGTATATGAAAACGAGAGAATGTGATCTTTGAAAAAGATATTTTTATCTTCAATGATTGCCGAATATTGCAATTTATTTATTATTAATAAGAATAGATGAAATATTACTATACCTTAACTTGTAATATTTATTCAGTAAAATATCATTGAGATATTGTTATTGCTATATTCTTCTATATTCCTGAGCTATTATCTATGACTATATTTTATTCGAATAATATAACTGCATTACAAAGCGCAAATATTCCCTTTAATGAGTGGTTTGTTCGAATTGACGGGAAAACTTTCCGAAACGTTTAGATTTAATCGAACAAATAATGAATTGTTGATAAAGTTGATTTAGTTTATTCAAATGAAAGTAATTAGCAAATATTGAAATTTTTTTTATCGGCTCTTTTAATTTTACCAATTCTATAAGGCAGACGGCTGTCTATATGCTTAATAAAGTATTCTATCTTAATTTTATTCATTTGTTCTTTTTTTATATCGATTTTTTATGCATTTTATAAAATGAGTGGAGATTTTTATTTTTTTTTGTGTCGAAATATAAACAGTTAGCTCATTTTTCATAAAAATTTGCAAAATTTATTGCAATTTTCACAGGAGACGTTGATTTCTCATTTTTCACCTCATCGAATCGATTGATTTTGCAATATTTTCATGCAATGAACGCATAATTTTTCAAAATTTTTATCAACATTGCAATTGCAACATTTTCAACGAAACATTCATTAGTTGATACTGCAATATGGCAATTGCAAAAAAAAAGGATACTAATTGCATATGATGTTACGAATTGTTGCTTCGTTAATCGTGAGTATTAATTACGTTGTGCAATACTTATCGATGATATTCATCAGTTGCATTTTTCGTAATATTATTTACGCTATATTAAATTTTACTGTAATGCATTGCAATTTACGCGTAATTGCAATAATTGGAAGCGTTTAGCAAAATTTTGTCGAGAAAATGCAACAACGAAGTATAGAAGAGGAGTAGGGGGGAGGGAAATATTGTGTGAAATTTTAGTTATGAGACAGCGCTCATGAATGAGTGTTATATTCCAAGTTTAAAAACAAGTGTCTCCCTTTCCCCTCCCCCTTTCGCACTACTAATCTCTTCCCTTTCCCCCCTCCCCTTCCTTAGCTTACAAATTTCTGGGAGAGAAATACCCCTCTCCCTTTTCGCACCCCTTTCTCCTTTTTCCAATAACGCTTAAGATTTCTCATGCTGTTTAGCTTTATTTAACAGAATCATGTGTCCAATAAAATAAGTATTCAAAGAAACAAAGAAGTAAATATAAACAAGAAAAAACCTAAGAAAAAAGGATAGCAAGAAAATTAGAGATCATAAAGAATTGAGATATGCGAAAATACAAATATGAATATGCAAATATTACATGAGCATTCAAGTGAAATAACTATCGAGTAGATGAGTGAATGTTTTAAAAAAAATTCGAAAATTAAAGAATATTGAAATTCTTTCTTTCAAGATATACATACAGCCAAATCCGTTTTAGTATTGTTTATTTGCGTCTGTCAAGGTATATCAGCAAGAATTAATTTTCAACGGTGTTTCTTATGCATTTATATGGCTTTTATGAATACTACTTATTTAATTAATAATTTTCGTACCTTTTACGATAATTGAAAGCTCACCTGAGTGTCTACAAAATAGACCGGATATGGGGGATTGAGAGAAATTTTTGCAATGGGAGTGAGCGCCATAATCTTGCCGCACTTATGAAGCATGATAGATGATGCCTTACTGAGTGTTCCATGCAGAATACGACGAACTCCTATATTCATTTTCGACTTGACCACTCGCTTCTTTAAAAGGAGTTTCTTGAAGTTTCTCCAGGGTATTATGGAATATCCCCAGTGATTGCGGGGAATCTTATAGCACTTTAGGGAATCTTTTTGTGTCTTCAGGACATATCGTGTAACCTCCAGGGCATCATGGAGTACCTTCAAGATGTATTGAAGTACTGTAATTATGATGCTTGTACTGTAATTAAGTACTGTAACTTCAAGATGTACTGTAATTATGATGCCCCATATCCATCTTAAAGGGAATTGGGACCCTTCGATCGCTCAAATACTATAGATTGTGCTATATCTGAAGGTATAATTTCATATGGAAAGGCTTACTTTTAGACTCTCTTCTCATATATATGTCTGAGAGGAATCTGAAGCTAAATATGCCCCTACATATATATATATATATATATATATATATATTTATATATATATATATATATATATATATAGTTTATATAGTTTAGCATGTGCAATTCAATTGTGATCACTTTTTTGCCATATGCAAATGTCATTATGGACTGAAAAATGTGGAATATGTGATATGGGTATCGATTTATTTATTTCTTCAATAAGTTCCTATGAAACATTAACACTAATATTGCGCTTGCAAATATTATTGCAAAAGTAATGCATAACGATTGCAAAAATTATCAGTCTTAAATTTCATTTTCCTTTAATTTTTCTTATGTTTATCATTTTTTTTTAAATTTTAAAAAATCTCTTTTCACTTATATCACTGTTTATATTTAACAATATAATATTATTGAAGTATATATTTGAGTGCATTGAATACCGAAATTGAACCATATTTTGGGTCATCGCTTTGATTTCCTGGATATCGCTATCTATATCCTGGGTTAGAAACTTTTGGATTAGTATCTCCTAGATATCCTGGATATCCATTAATTTCTCTTACAGTTCACCGTAATCATACATGTTTATACTTACTTCATAATTCATAGAAAGTTATAGATGATTAAGAGAAATGTTGACGACATTAAGTTATCGATTGAGTCATAGAAAAGTAATCGTTTGCGTCATATGAGCTTCTTAATCGGCCTAATACATCCGATTCACTTCGAGAATATCCCCAACACCCATTTCCTATTTCATGCAGTTATTTATCCTACATTGGCGTCCATCGGTTGAGATTTTCCCCTTAGTGATTCAACTGAGATCCGTAGATGAAGGATATAGACTAATATTATTAATAAATTGAAGTTTTATTTAAGTTTGTAATTTCTTTTAGCTTTTTCTTCAAAAATATAGATTTTTTTTAGTAAAAAAATATAGAAGAAATATAGATCTATAGATTTTTAAATTAAAATATGTGGATGCAATTATGGCTATTTTCTCGAATATTTTTATTGAATTCATTCTGATCAGATGTTCGCGATCCGACGCAATATTTTCCCTTATTGATTGTTCACTAATCAATTTCCAGACGATTAAAAAAGATGATAATGGTGAAAGTGGTATGAATCGCATATGGCGTGTCGACAGTGCTGATCAAGTGGTACGCGAAAGTAATATCATCAATTGCAATTTTTAAGGATCGTGAATCGTCCAATCATGCCATCATCGGCATTCGTTGTTACACGGTCTGTTTTCCTATTCAGTAAATCCTGATTAACAGTATGATATTCTAGATTTGTAATTCCGCCTGATTCAAGCCCTATTACCTTTAAAGTCATCTTATACGGTAATTTTCTCATCAAATTGGCTTCAAATATGGACTTTGTGCCATGTTGGCTAAGGAAAAAGGAAGGTGTGGGAGGAAGGATTGAGGCAAAGATGGCTTATTGAGGCATAGACCAATCGTCTAGTTGCCTGGTTGCTTAATGGACTTCAGAATATATCATCGACAGAGATCATTTTGCGTTGCCATATTTCAATCAACGAAAATATTGACAAATTAATTCAGCACTCATATGTCATTGTCAAATATGATCGAGTAATGAATGCATAGTTTGTTTTTTTTCAACCGGAAACGGCTGTCAGGTTGATTGAATACTTTTACATTTGATACCTTTGTACTAACCAGCTGCTCAACTCTATAAAAAAACATTGAGGATAAAATACAAAATATTAAATTTTATTGCAACGTCGGCTTATTTAGAAAAAAATTTTCATAGATTTCATATAGAACGAATCTTAACGGAAATTGAAGCAATAGCGTAATCTGTATTCTAGGTTATACTCAATAAATGCCATCTTTTATATCTTTAATTCCTCGAAAGGCACATTGATAGGCAAACTTGAAAACTTACCTATAAAAATTATGCATGGATGTGAAATTTTGATAAGCAATTTAACAGTTGACTTCCGGCATTCGATTTTTTTTTTGCTTCGGATTTGTATGGGATGGACATTCGATCCACATAGGTGTGGACGTTGTGGTGTAGTGACCACTGGCGATCCATATTTATTTGTAATTTTTTTACAAGAGGATTTGTTTCGTTTCAGTTTATATTTGGAAGGGAAACCTTTTCGAATTTTTTTTTTATTCACTAAAATGAGAGATACACTCTTGTTTATTTCAAACTATTTAGCACTAAGTAATTTGATTTTTCTAAATGAAAGATCAGCAAAAAATTTATTTCTTTCGAGGTTTGAAAGCAATGAAGGAATGGAAGAAGGGAAACAATAGTGACATTTTAAAAAACCATCTCAGAATTGTTTATCAGCTCCCATTCTCTTGGTTCACCGCATTTGCATAACAGAGCAATTGTTTTTTTGTTTTTTTTGTATCATTATTGTTTCCTTTTGTTGTTTGCTTTTCGATTGTCTCATATTGCTTTTCCACTCTCTTACCACCTGTACGCTCCACCTGTTTAAACGAAATCTAGTTGTTCTGATAAAATATTAAGGCTGTCAATAAAATGCCCGTTGCTTTCTACCGTTCAAATACACAACGCTTTTACACTTGATGAAAAAAAAATGATCCAGCTCAAAGTTGTGCAATTTTATTGACAGCCATGATCATAGTTGCCACATTTTAGTGTATAATAAGGGTGTCTTCTTTACTTATGCTTATAAGCGCTTAATTTCCCTATAGATTTCATTTGTACGTCATGAGTGCATGATGGCTAACATTGCAAAAAGTGTCCGAGAAAAAAAAAAGCGACCCATCGAAATTGGGAATAAGGGATGATGCTTTCATGCAGACAGCAACCAGCATATGTCACATTGGTAGCATCTATGCTTCCTTAATTGAAACTGGGGCCGGAGTGCATTGTGGGGACTATATATATATATATGTATATATATATATATGCTTTTTTTTTTTCGAATACTTAATACATAAATGCCAATAATATCAATAATGAAAAAAATTGATAGTAATATATCACAAATCGATGAAAATAGTAAATTTAAATAAAATAAGAGGAATATTTAATAAAATAGTGATAATTCGTATTTAATATTCTCTATTAGTCTATTAATAAATCAACAATTTTTTAAAGGCGAAAATAGCACATAGACGAAATTTGCGCTCCACAATGTTGTATTTTCTTATTTCCGGTTCCGGAAAAAAACTCAGATTAAAAAAATAGCGAATTATTTTTGAATTCCTCCGCAAGTACCACTTATTATCCTAGAAATAAACTGCTTATTTCTTAAAGCCTCATAATTCTCACAAAATTCTAAGCAAGAAATTTTTTAAATTAACATAATCAATATTAGAAATGAGATCGATGAAATAAATCGATCGATAAATGATTTGAAATATGATAAAATAAAATAAAATAAAATAAAATAAAACTAACAAAAGTGTAAGCGGTGCAGCATAAGCAGCAAATGTAAGTAGTACTGTAAAATCACCGATCATTTGTGATACACTTGTCTGTACGAATGGTTTTCTTATCGAATCGATACGTTGTATGAATATTAATACGAATAAATTCAATGACATCCCAAAAATTGCCACCTAAAAAATTCATTTTCACGGTGACGATTAGTGCCTGATTGCTGGCACGAATGAGCTGTCAATTCAAACTCACCTATTTCTTTTATATAGAATTATATCATCAACTAAATTTAGAGTGATCGTTCAAACGAAAAAATTATTTAAAAAAATTAAAAGCAATAAATTTGAAGCAACGTTTTATGTTAATATATACAATATATATATATATATGTATATTTGGATGCCAAGCATAAAACGTTTCCTCGTTGTATATATTAACATAAAACGTTGCTTCAAATTTATTGCTTTTAATTTTTTTAAATAATTTTTTCGTTTGAACGATCACTCTAAATTTAGTTGATGATATAATTCTATATAAAAGAAATAGGTGAGTTTGAATTGACAGCTCATTCGTGCCAGCAATCAGGCACTAATCGTCACCGTGAAAATGAATTTTTTAGGTGGCAATTTTTGGGATGTCATTGAATTTATTCGTATTAATATTCATACAACGTATCGATTCGATAAGAAAACCATTCGTACAGACAAGTGTATCACAAATGATCGGTGATTTTACAGTACTACTTACATTTGCTGCTTATGCTGCACCGCTTACACTTTTGTTAGTTTTATTTTATTTTATTTTTAAGTTCAAGTATTTAAGTAACCATATATAACTATGGCAGTGAAATTTGGGTATTACCTACAATCTTTGATATTACAAAGAAATTTTACAATTTGCGTAATAATCTAAGAAATACCGATATTTTAAAAAAATAGCATTGCATTTTTTAAAGATCAGTACTATTTATTTTAGAATTCACCTAACTTACTTCACTACTCTGATCTAATCTTATTATTCCTTATATATCAGGAAACCTTGTTGACTTGTTGAGTTAGATTGAAAAAGCGCATATCGTTCCAAACTTTTCTGACTTATCACTTCCATATACTTTCGTCGCGATCCTTCTAGTTCATGGTCATACGATTCGTTTAACGCGCTAATGCTTTTGCTTACTAAACCTTCAAGAAGGAATTTAAAATCAATGAAAGCATCATTTCTTTCAATTACTATTGCAGAAAAAAAAAACGATGTCTTATTATTTCGATTTGCACACCTTATCTAAGCGTGAAAAATTTTCCATTTTTATGGAAAATTTTCCATAAAAATGGAAAATTTTCCATTTTACTTTCATTTTTAAATATGAACAAAAATATATGAAATTTTTTTTTTTCGTAATTTGCAATCGAATTATTCGTTGCTATAAATGATTATTCCTTGCGTAGGCAAATAAATCAATAAAATATGAATATCTTTATGTAGATATACTTCCGCAATTATAAGGTGATAGAATACGTCTATCAAATTGAATAACGATCGACAAAAAAATGTTTTATTGACGTCAAATTTCCGCCTACGCTGAAATGTAATCTCTGCAAAATCGCCGTATCAGTTCCGACTGACGCGTGAGCTTTGCATTTTCTGGAAAGGGTTGGGGGGGAGGGGAGGGGGGGGGGAGCAGAAGGTGATTCCATCCTTCGCTCTAAAATTGCCTCGTCGAATGGAGAGGGCAGAAGGATCATCTTTCATGGCCGTTTGATCTATTGATTGAATTTTTTTTTTGTTTTGAAAGAGAGGTTTTTATATTTCAAAATTTAGGATGGAGGATTTTAGCGATCCGAGGCAAAACACGCAAGTCGCTGTGATTATTTTCTCGGTAAGTCTTTCTCTCCTTTTATCGTTACCGTATGTGAGACATTCGACTCAATTTACTGTAGGTTACGGTAGAAAATGCAAAAGTCCCAGTTCGCTTCTAAAGTAGATCGTACGTGGGAGATGGAGTGACTATTTTTCATCTTTTCTTTAGCTCCAGCTATGTGTCCGTAGATGGTGCAGCTTTTGCTAGAATTATATNTTTCGTTTGAACGATCACTCTAAATTTAGTTGATGATATAATTCTATATAAAAGAAATAGGTGAGTTTGAATTGACAGCTCATTCGTGCCAGCAATCAGGCACTAATCGTCACCGTGAAAATGAATTTTTTAGGTGGCAATTTTTGGGATGTCATTGAATTTATTCGTATTAATATTCATACAACGTATCGATTCGATAAGAAAACCATTCGTACAGACAAGTGTATCACAAATGATCGGTGATTTTACAGTACTACTTACATTTGCTGCTTATGCTGCACCGCTTACACTTTTGTTAGTTTTATTTTATTTTATTTTATTTTATTTTATCATATTTCAAATCATTTATCGATCGATTTATTTCATCGATCTCATTTCTAATATTGATTATGTTAATTTAAAAAATTTCTTGCTTAGAATTTTGTGAGAATTATGAGGCTTTAAGAAATAAGCAGTTTATTTCTAGGATAATAAGTGGTACTTGCGGAGGAATTCAAAAATAATTCGCTATTTTTTTAATCTGAGTTTTTTTCCGGAACCGGAAATAAGAAAATACAACATTGTGGAGCGCAAATTTCGTCTATGTGCTATTTTCGCCTTTAAAAAATTGTTGATTTATTAATAGACTAATAGAGAATATTAAATACGAATTATCACTATTTTATTAAATATTCCTCTTATTTTATTTAAATTTACTATTTTCATCGATTTGTGATATATTACTATCAATTTTTTTCATTATTGATATTATTGGCATTTATGTATTAAGTATTCGAAAAAAAAAATAGCGAAATTTTGAGAGGTGTTTATTAGCTTTATCGCAAAAACAAAATAAATAAATAAATTTAGTGCGAATATCGATTGGTTCAAAAATGGCGAATTGAATCGTTTTATGGGACAGCTAAATATATCTGCTTATGTGGCATGTACATATACACATTTGGTACGTTCGTCGTGTCGTTTTATGGCGATATCATATCCCATAAGTCATTCAAGAATTTTCACAATGCGTACTACAATTACGGCACTTTTGCTCATTTGGGTTTTCGCGATTCTTCAAACTGCGATCTATTATATTGGTGAGTCTCGATTCGCTCTAGGCCTTATAACTTTTTTTTTTGCATTTCAAATTTTCTCTATTCGTCGATTAATTATATTCGTTTATTAAGACGTACGTCAGAGGACATCCGACTAGGAAACTAAATGATTCAGGATTCAGATTCTTCATTTGACGACATTTTTTTTTATTAGGAATCTCAAAAATGAGTGAATGAGTTAATAATAATTACAGATGGATGTTCGTTTTATTATTCGGTATCGCATTACGGGTTTATTTTTGCCGATACACCCTGCGGGCATGCGATAAAAGTGACCGTCGATTTTGCACAATATTTAGTGGTGATTGCGATAGTTGCGATACTCGATGCCGTTACAATTTTTCGAATTCATCGAGTTCTTAATTTTCTGCTATTAATTTCTGTTCGATTAGAATGACTAATTTTCAAAGTTTTATTTTTTTGTTTGCTTTTTGCAAAATTCAACAGCCACTAAAATTTTCGTTCATTTGTGTTTAATTTCGATAATTTTTCCATCGATTTTACTCAATTTTTTTCTTTTTTCCATTTTTCCAAAAAAACGAAATAAAAATATTTATTCATACAAGCTAATATCCGTTGTATAGATATTTTTGCCTCTTTTAACTGGAAAAAATAGAGGAAATTGAAGAGATATCAGAATTAATCGCAATTGATCGAAATTAAATAAAGATTTTAAAAAATTAACTTTTGAAATATGCAGAAATTCACCGCTATAAGTTAAGCTTGTTGAACGATAATTGCAATGTTGAGGGTATCGTCGATATTGGCTAAAAGTGGGAAAGCGCGCCAAAGAGGTGAGCACATTATGTGCTTTTGCACCTCCATCTAATAATTCAACAATCGCTTTCATAAATCCTCAAAAAGTTTGTAATATTAATAATAAACTCATCGCGTTATTTAAGATTCATGGAAGAGTACGAGTGAATGAGACCGAAACACAATTACGCAGAAATCGTGAAATTCGTCTTTTTGTTCAGGTTATTTGCCTTTTTTTTCTTTCTATTATTTATTTTTATGTTATTGTAAATAATTTTATTTTGAAACTCGAATTCAGGGTTAATATGCGTCATGCAAATTAAGGTAGAAGGTGAAAGACAATTACAGCAAAGGTGGGATGGAGGGTATGGATTTTAGGAGCAGAGCATGAGAGATTCTTTCCTTCGTTCCTTGTTTTTAGTGGCGTCGGCTAGATCTCTTCTCGAGGATTTAACCTAAGGTTTAGAATTTAATTATATGAATTGTGCAAGAAATTCATATCTTGCAATATTTTTCTTCTATATTCTTTTAATGAGTAAATATTGCTTTTTTCAATTTTTTTTTTGTGTGTTGATTTTCAATTTTGTTTTTGAGATAGTGAGCTGCTAGGAGAATAGAAAGCAGTTTGATCGTTAGGGAATATAATTTAATACAAGAGCTAAAATATTGATTCTACATATTATTGAAAGATCGAGAAAGAGGCACCTCTCGAAAAAATTGCCTATTTTTGGTGCAAATAGTACTTAATAGTCTGAGGGCTATGAGTTTCTCTTCTGAAGAAATGAGCATTGCATATAGAGATAAAGGGTTTATGAGCTTATCACATCTTAAGGTGTGAAATGAGCGATTTCTATTTTTTATATTTATTTTCAGATGTTCTATAAAACTAATAAAGATCTATAATTATTTTAGGCGGTTCTTCAAGATTCAGCATTTCTATTACTTCCACTATGTTCGATGTTTATCTCATCGCTAATGACCACTAAATGGGCCGCATTCTTTTGTACAACATTCATATGGGAATTGGTACATTCACTTGATGGGTAAAATGCTTTTCTTTCTTTTTTTTTTTTTTTTCTCAAACTTTTTTTTTTATTAGTAAAGTGGAAATGTTGATTACTATAGGAATAATATAATTGTTTTGCTACTATTCTTTGCTTATTTTTATTCCTACAATTTTCTATATAGTAAAAAAATTTGCATAAATAAATAGCGGAAGACGATTCAGTTTGTTCAATTTTATTTACATAATACCGCGAATTTAAATATATAGAGGGGAAGCATAGGATCCTAATAGAGAGACAATAAAAGCAAAAAATAAAAAATAAAAACTAAAAATAAATAAACAGTACAATAAAATTTTGTATTTTTATGCAAATTTCAATTATTTCACTAATCATTATCTTTTAAAAAAGTTTCTCTATATATTTTTTTTCATGAATTGTTCTGTTTCGAAAAATTTGTTGCTATTTCGCTGCTAATTTATGATTGATATTAGCAGAAATTAAAAGAATAAGTTTTATTTCGAGCAGAAATTTTTAAAAAAATGTGTTAAATGATTGTGACTTCAACTATATGAGCAAACAGACAGATAGAGTTTTATATCAATTTCTATCAATTCCCCACCAAATCTCTTCAATTCAACACAAAATTCTTTAGGTATAATCAATTGCTCAACAGTTTCTGATGATCTTCGGTTCCTTTCATTCGTTTTTAATGCTCCTCGTCCGGAGTCATTAACATATAAATAACATAATGAATAAATGAATAAATGAGTGAATAATTTGCAGAGTGATTGCTATTCTATGCAATCCAGGTTTACGTTCATTGCTATTGCCTCGTTGGTTAGGCGATGATCGTCGAGATCCTAATGGAAATGATCCAACGAAGAAAGCATTTGCACAGGTCGCTAATTCGGCACCCATTAAACCACTTACGCTTGCAAGTCGATAATATTGAAGCTATTGGTTATCGATTATACATCAATAATAGTGTTAAGTTATTTTCGTATGAAATGAGAAACATCAATCATCTCAATGTGGCATTTATCGAGATTACGGATTAAGGGAGAGGGAGAGAGAGAGAGAAATCCCTAGATGGATAATCCAAACGTTTACTTATGGATCGAAACTAAAAAGTTCCTGACCGATCTTTGAGGCGATCGGTCATAAGGCGTCATCCTGGATGTATCCTGGATTAGTATCCTGGATTACGCCTTAGACGATCATGTAAATTAAACTTTTTTTTAAGTGCATAATTGTTGAGTATAATCTCTCGTATCATATTGTTTACCTGGGGAATTTTGTGGGAATGCACCAAGAGAGAGACTGAAGTTTTTCGTTGATTATATTTCCTTCTTATCGTTACTTTCTAATGAATTCTCTCATTGTGATGTAAATTATTCTATGAATTTTCTATTGTCTATTCTCTTTTTGTGATATAATAATTGGCATTATTTACACCTAAGTTCTACATAAAAATACAATCGTTTCGAATGGTCCATCTGTTTATTTGTTTGTTTTTTTGTTTGTTTATTTGTTTGTTTGCCTTGTTGTTGTGTGTTGTATAATGTTGTGACTATTGTTTCCTTGTCATTGAAGATGTCTATCTTGGATTTCGTTGAAATCCAAGAAACGTGCAGAGGATGAAAATAAATGGAATAGCACGCCAGATTAATTGGCGCAATATGCGCTTTTATATATCGCATTCTTGATCAACCATTTTCTTGAAGTTGCCGATAAATTGACGTGCGAAATAACGTTCTTATGATTTAATTAATTCGACTGTTGTATGCAGATCTGCAAAATATTCATTTTTCAGTCAAACTATGTATGCAAATTTTGGCTTCCTACCATCTGTAATTTCTTTTGAAGGGATTCTTATACGAAGTAGGGTATTGAGGACCCCCCATGGTGTATTTCCCGCTCACTGATCCCATGCGGGGTTTTTAAAGTTTCTGTTGTTTTTTTAGGAAATTTAGAAATGACTTACCCCGTGAAATGATCGAAAACCCCATAAAGAATCTATCATACGACAATTGGAATATGCTATGCTGGAAATACGCCGGTTTCAATGTTGAGATAATATAAGCAGTTTATGAAATATACTGTATTTCCTTGCTCATGAATCGTGAAGCTCGTAGCGGTTAAAACTTCCGTGTATTTGTTTGCATTTCGAATTTAGTGATTGATTCATGGCTCCGATGATTGACAAACATGGAAAGAGATGATGGATCACGTCAATTCGAAGTGGAATTCTATGCAAGGAAAACTGGTGCAGACGTAAAGGGAGAGGATAGGGGATGATCGAATAATGAGATTCGGCAACCTGGATTCTGATAACGTGTCTTTTAAGGATTCTGTTCATAATTTCGTTGATTTTTATCGTTGCTGTTTGCGATTCTTTAAAGATAAAAGGTCTATATCAGTCGTTTGTCACTTGAATCTCTCTACGGTGTTGGTTAGGATGTCTTCGCCAGATCGACCGAGTCGACAACGTCCTCGACTAAACGACATTTCCTTGACACTGTGTGCGCATCCAGGATACTGTAGATCACGATAGCCAAGAAATTAGTGCGAGGAAGTTCATTTAATAGTGGGCTGCAATATCGTGAAAATTACAAAATTTTGAAGCGTTCATAAATGTTTTTGTTTTCGACGCGATTCTCACCGAATCTTATACAACTCTACATATCCTTCGAATAGTTCATCAAACGGTTCGACCCTCACAACTTATGTTTCCTTCAGATTCCTCTAGTTTTGGTGTGTTTTAGGTGTGTTGTATTGTTGAGTTGTTTTTATGTTGTTTGGTTTTTTCCTAGATATTGTTTTTGATGTAGTTAAATGGATGAAATACAGTTAAATTTACAGTCGACTGTCAGCAGGTCTTTATTTGCATAATCCACACCAAATATTACTTCCATTTGTGGGAGTTTCGTATG
>QEWY01000086.1:303031-316092 GCA_006503575.1 Baylisascaris schroederi | reverse complement strand
CCTTCCACCTCTTCTTCCCCCTTTCCCCCTTTCTTCCACATAAAAGCTTTCATTGCCTAGTTTGTCTATGACAAAGTGGTGGTCGATAATGAAACCCGTAGGTAAAAAGAACATTAAGCTCATCGTGGAAGACTTATGCAGTCTTTTTTAAGTAATTCACTTTTGTGGTTTAAATATGAAGACTTTATGGATTGTTGACAGATGGCTGGAATTTCAGTATTATACAACCAAGGATGAAGGTTGTGACAGTCGTAATACTTTTAAAGAATCTCCTGCTGGAATACTTCTCTCAGTTATCCCACTAATGTGAAGCCGAGTTCTGCGATTACCATGAGTACTTCAGCTCCGATAAACATAAAACCTGAGGTGGTACTCCTCGACCTGGGGTACTTCTCGACCTTCCTTAACTTCGGTGTTGTAGGGCATCAGTTGCCTTCGAGTTCAGCTGCACTTTTACTTCAACTTAAGTTTTATATTTTGCAGCAATGAAGAGAGAGTTAATCGATTTGGAAGATGGAGAAATAATAGAGGACGAATATAGAAAGGATATCAAGAAAGTGCTTTGTGAATCGACCGCTCCATCCAGAAGGACATCGTGTCATGACCAAAATCCAGTATCCGATGGTATCCGATCGGGTAGTGGATCACATATATCCAAGAGAAGAAAGAATCAAAATCCTAACGCTGAAGGTGAAGGAAGACCAATCGATAATAGGCTGCAAATTTTACGAGTATTTGAAAAGGAGAAGTTAGGGAAACATATTGGAATGGATTTTACGGAAGAAAAGAAGAATTCAACGGGAGCCACTAACGATCAGAAGGGATCCGAAAGGATTAGAGAACCAATTGAAAAACGAATCAAAACCGAACGTTGTGAGGAGATAAGTGAAGTACCCGACGATGAATGGATCTTCGAATCATTAGGTTTATTTACGAAATTATTTTTATTTCGAATCATTAGGTTTATTTACGAAATTATTTTTATTATTATGTTTTCACTTCTTTTAGTTTTATTTTATTTCATTTTATTTTATTTTTTGAAAGAAGTTTGGAAATGTTTCGTAATTTTTTTTTAAATTCATTGGGAGCTCCTGGGCGATAGGACAGGTCATTGTGACTTTCTACAATATCTTCGGTAGTCGTTAGTTCCGCCTAATATTATTTAACATTTTTAAAACCTTTTTTAATTGGTAGCAAGGCAAATTTAAGAGGTGATGTTCCGAGAAAGGCTGCAAACATCATGGTGCCTCCATCATGTAGCAGTCTTGAGAGGGTCCTACAAGTTAAGAGACTGGCTAAGCAATGTAACTGAATGGAATGATCCTCTCAGTGGGGGGAGGGAGGGGGAATATTTATGCAAAATTCTGCAAAATTTTTATAGGAGTTGAAATTGTCATATTTAATATTTAAAAAAAAGGAGCTTCGGACAATGATTCTACTTAAGGTGAAACACATGAAGCAACATCGATGCAATGCACATCAAAATCAATCGATAATTTTGCAATAAGGAGATTGGAGTTGGAGACGGAACGTATGAAATTGCTTAATGATCGAAAGAAGATGGAGGAAATATTTGCTAAAGAGAAGAAACAACTTGCCGCAAATCTATATACACTATTGGTGACAGCTCGATACCAGATCAATATGCTTAACGCTGATAAGCAATCGCTGATTGATAAGTTGGTAGATTTCATTTATTTCTAATTGCTTTTTTTTTTAAATTTTCAAAGGAAAAGACTGCCTCTCTTTATAACACCAAGCTTGAAATGGGTTTATCTTCATTGAGTATCTATCAGTAGATCAAAGTAAAATTCTCTGAAATTCCGTAACGTGGAATTAGACGTTGAAATAATTTGTGGACAATCAAGCCCCATTCTCAAATCAGAGGAGGAGGGGATGATTGGTCAGTATGGAACTTTCAGGAGGTTAGAGAAAGAAGAGATTAGGGAAGTAGGAAAATGTGGAGAAATGCTGATAAAGAGGAACGAACTGTCGGAAGTATAAGGCTTAAAATTTGTACGAAGCGCATTAAAAGTGTAGGTAGGTTTATGTAGACCAAAAGCCGCAAAAGAAAGGGTCAAAATTCAAAATATGTACTCGTTAATGACCTTTTTTTGGTTTCACAGTTTTACATCTGTAAGCTACGTCATGTGGACGTCGCAAAAGTTAGTGTAGAAATCATTTTTGGTGTATATTTTGTGGAAGTAGATCGTATTGCAGTATATACCTTCTTGACATCGCGCTGGAAATATGGACCTGGGGCTCTGTTTTGATAAATACGGTGGCTGTTACTTTTCTTGAGCGCTATGGGGGGAGGGGAGGTGACGAAATGAGAAACACTTGCTATATTGACAGCCGTTTTCCTTTAAGGCTTGAGGGGAACTCATCTGTGAAGTGTCCTTCATGTGGTCACTTTTTCTCGACGACGAAGAATTTATTGCGTCCAAAACATATACACGTAACAAAGGGAACGAATGCCGTGGAATTGCGCTTCGAAAATTTCGATGTGTTGAGACGATGGCTTAACTTGAGTAACCTGGACCGTGGCATCGATGGACTTCCGGTGTGGATGGAGTCGGAGTCTAAAGTGCTTACTTTAGCCTCCACGAATAGTTCAATAATGGCTACTACTGTAGGTCTTTAATTGGCTTTATTATCGTCTTTACGCTTTTTCGTTCAATCTTCGAGGGAAATCTCCAACATTCCTTCTTTTTCACAGAGTGTCTGCGCAAAAATTTATGTTTTATCTGTTTTATAATTCATCGCCGTAGGGTGAAATGAATCCAAACGATATTAAGTTTAGTGCTTGTAAACAAACGTCCAAATTGATTTAAAATCAATCTCTTTCGTTTCATCTTCGAAGAGCAGAAAGTTTTATTATTTTTAATTTTACCCATCTACCCTCCCCCTCCCCCGAGTAGTCGAAAATGTTGGAAAAAGTTTTACTCTTATATGATTCTTTTCTTTGTTTTATGGAATATAGCGTTTGCAAAAACTGTTTATTTCATACATCAGTTCGATCGTTTATTTTTTATGTTTTATTTTAGTTCGGAATTCATGATATTAAATTGAAATGGGATTTAAAATGCATATATTTAGTCACTTTTCATACAATCTTATTCATAAAAATTTGGATAACTCCAAAAACGGCATTATTTCAATATTAGTGACGATATTTTAGCGGTTTTTTATGCCTATTTGTATGTAAATATATGGTTGAAATCCATCTTGTACTGATCTCACTAAATGATGAAAGGAAAACTCCGAGGAAAGTTTTCATAGAACGATAGGATTGATAAATATTTGTGGTATATTAGCATGCCTGTTGTTATCTACCTAATTTACTATAATTACGGGACGTTTATTAAGTGTTTACTATGTTATGGAGTCATGATGTGTTATGTGGAATGAGTTTTTAATTTATTTACTTTTATATGCGGTGTGATCGCTAAGTGAGAGGAGATATGTTGATGTTATGAACAAATAGAGGTCTTTTTTTTGTGGGAGATCTACCCATCCTTCAGGAGTACCCCGAGCCTTCGAAGTTATTCGATACTGTCGTATTTTTCCTCAGAACGTTATCCTAGGCAGGGGTGGGTTAGGTAGTATTGTCAACGGAACAGTCCCAACTCTGGGAGTTAGCTCCGTTTGCTTGGAGGTCACCGAATGGTAGAATTTTGGTGTTGAGGATCGGAAACATTTGATCCTATATATAAACCTATTGAGTTAAATCCTATGGGAAGGAGTTATTTGCAGGATATTAAAAACACGCAGGATAGAAAACTCGTTGATGTGACAAAATCCGTCTCAAACGCCGAAACGTGTTCGAAGAATCCGCCTGTAACGACTGTCAAGCCAGCTGTTCACGAAGGTCGTTCAGTTATCAAATCTGAGAGCAGAAGGCACAATTTTACGTCGATGGATTCAGCGGTGAGACGTGGCGTGAAAGCGAAGATCACCGAGAAATGCAAAGGTAGATTCTAGGGTGTTTCTAGGAAAATGGTGGGTTTTTGTTCGGTCGTGCAGATAAACCTATTATATGCAATATTTAAAGAACGTGACGCGAAGAAATTTGAATATAATGAAAAGGTTTTTAGCAGCCATAGGTAAGTATTGTGGTAAGGGATTCGTGTTGCATATTTAGTGGGAAGTTTTTTTCTTGAAAAACAGAAAATAATTCCGCAAGTAATAAATTTTTATCGGTATTAATGAGCCGCGAATTCCTTTATGATCGGATATGGATAGAAAAGCTTGTATAGGTGTGATTCGTTAAAAATACTCCAGGTAACGGCACTGTCGATTAAGATCGAAGTGAAGTGCTTATTGAAGTTGAAATAGAAAAGGAAATGAAGCGTTAGGTGAGCAGAAAAGGTGAGTTTACGCTTTTCGGTAATATCATGCACCTATTTTTATGTGGAATTTTTTTTAAAGTTTATATTTTAAGCCTATAGACATCAGTTTTTTCTTGTCGATTTGCATTATTGCCGGAGGCAAATATCGATTTTATTTGTTAAGATAACAAAGAGATCAATAGCGATAGATTATCGATTAGTTGATCGTTTCTTTCGGAGGATTATAGACGAAATTGGTGATTTTCAGCGATTGAATGCCCCAGACCAGGAACCTCGAAGGCTAAAGATGATCGTGGCCGGGGATCTGCTATCTTGGAAGACCGGAAGGTGGCACATCACGTCGTCGATAAAAGACGGAGATTTTGCGAAAGAATCCGAAAGCGATCTCGTAGCCCGATATCAGGTCGCATTTTTTTCCCCGCAGGAAGAGATAGACGGAAACGTCATGCAGATCGATAAGATTTTGCTATGCGATTAGAACATTCCCTACTCTTCAAACGGCTGGACATATTCGGTTTTTGTGGATTTCTAAATTTGTATTAAGTCAAGATGGAGTTGGCGACGCCATCCGGATCCGTATCAATGCATCATCTATGAGTTGATAGGCGATGTTCACAGGCGTTCATATTGTTGTCATATTTGTTGATTATATACAATAATTTGTTCATTACCTTGTATTTGCAAGAAGGTTTGATTTTTTGCCTTTGTTTTATTATATTTTCCGTTTTTATTGCCATCTTGATCGGGTTTTTTTTCAAGTTTTTCAAAAAGTTTTCTCACTGCAAGAATGCATCATTTATGTTTACATTTATTTAATTTTCTATGAAGTTCGTTGTTTCTTATGTTTGTTTAACTCACTCGTTAGTGATGATCCGTATAGACCCTTGGTGGATCCTCAAATGCCGATAATGTTTTTATCAAGGATCATGGATATCGTTTGATCACCTCACAATTTTTGTGGAGTATTTTTTTGATTCATTACTTCATCGCTGTAGGTGGAGATGATTTTTGGTATGCCACTTGCCAACAACCTTTTCTGGGCACGTGCCTAAGTAAAGTAATCGTCGTGGAAGAACCGAGGGGCTAGTTGACATGGGAAGCTACCGGAATAGCGAGGTTTTCAAACCACGATGCAGATACGGTACCCATAGAATCGCGGTAAGACGAACCAACGTCGTTGACTTCGTGAGGTGGCGTAACTCTTCGACAGAGATTCAAGCTGGTAAACAAAACCCGGTGGAACTTTTTCGGCACAGGTCCAGGTACTGTAATATCACCTCATATCTGCGAGGTTCAACTACAGTATTAATCGAAAGGTGGAGGATGAGTTTAAAACATAGGAGCAGGAACAGTTAAAGACACCGGGCACCCTATCATCGGCAGAGAAAGGGTCCCAACGAAAAATCCCAACCAATTATACCTTATCGACGACTTGGTCCAACTACTAGGTACATTAGTAAATGTCCATTCCCTCTAGTATCGTCGTGATCTGCTGTCCGGGTGCTTGCAATAAACGTGAATTGCCATTCAAGAATACTTTATTATAAAAGCATAGAGAAGTGAGAAATTATGCAACAACATCGCAAGACGTATTCATGCGGCCGCCTTCCATGTGCCTAATGCTTGAGCGGGTGAACGACTCTGAAATTGGTGGATTAATGCTAATAAAGATTAAATTCGATGATAATAAAATCAACGTGGGGGGATTAAGGCAACGTCCTTTTTTCTAGTTCAACATCAAACAACTGAGGCATTCGTATTCGTTGCATATAACGAAGGTGTCAATGGCCGATCCGTGGTTCTAGATAGAACTCTTTGACTCCAACCTATCCAACTTCATCGATGTAACTCTAGTGGTCGTTAAGTTAAAGAAAACCGTCTTCATAAAACAAAGCACCTACCTAACTAGGCTACGGAACCGTCCAAACATGAAATGCATAACTGCATATGACTAGTTTTTGCCCCCCCCCCTCCCTCCTCTCCGGACACAACCTGGTAAGTTTTAGAAGTTCCAACGGTACCATTATAGGAACTTTTCGACAGCATCAGTCGCGTTTTTCTAAAGACTGGAGCGAAGAGGAGCAAATAAAGCAAATCCTTGTGTACCACAAATCCTCGTGCAAAAAAACTATGCAAATGAATGTATTTAAAAACGTCTCCTTATACAGCAAAAATTGCCAAAATGATTCCCGTAGGAAGCGAAAAATAAGCACGGGTAATTCCGATTTAAATGAAAAATCTTTGCTGAGAAAAGAGGCGAAAACTGATAAATCAACTCGATGATGGATGCAAGAACATACCGAAACGTCTGCCCGCCCATTTTTGGTGATGACGTCACCGTTGGATTTGATGACGATGAGAGCCGGTATTCCCGACACGTCGAACTTCTTAGCCAGCTCCCTTGAAAACTCTTAATGAATCAGCAGCAACAAAGATATTCCAGTACCCCGTCTACCCTTCCCATCCTTTGAACTTAACCATTGAACAAAGCAGCGTCTTAGCTTTCCAAATATCGCCTCAGGCAAAACATCATGACCACCGACTACAGTAAAGTGTCTGGACCATGTGTTATGACCATCGGTACATCATGTATTACGAGATTTTAACTTTAGTAGTTTCAGGAGCAACGGGCATTGACCTGTACCATGAACAGAAGACCCCTATGATTGACCTCCCAACTTCCAAGGCTATTGGTGGTAATATCCATGCAAAAACCATCAACTTCCTGAAATTGACAAACCAGTCCCCTCGCTCTCCCCTCCCACTTCCCTCCTTTCAGTCCTCTCCCCCTCTCCTCCCTCTCCTTTGAGTAACTCATGTACCATGCCCGTAATATTTCATTTAAATATTTTATCAATTCAAAAAGTTTTCACCCCAACGACAAATCACAACTCTTGCAAAGTATAATGATGTTGCCCAACTGCAGTGTGGATAACCACCGAATCAATTCGTGGTGGCAAAATCCAAAACAGAAAACCTCTTCTCAGTGCAGAAAAATTCGTTTAACTTCCTGCAACAGGTTTTTTTTTTTTGAAAAAAAATTGTTCCTGCCAGGATTCAAACCAAAGTTCCAATATAGGAGGGAATTCTATAGTATTTACAACAACAAGTTCTGCTTCTCATAGATTCGCATCACTGTCGATCCTACCAATGTGACACTATAACCACGCCTAAAAGAAATATGGGAATATACCCAACCTTGGTAGAATGGTATCGAAAAATCAAAGAAGATGCCATCATCCACGCAATTCTTCAATACAGGTGGCGAAAATTTTATGGCGAACTTGACCCCCTTACCGCCTTTCCCTTTCTCTTCATTTCTCCCCCTCCTCTTCAACCACACAAATCCACCACCTCCTAACTCATCAAACTGAAACAATTCAAATTCACTCTGAATTACATCATGTAATATCAAAAAACTTACTGAATTTCATTACTCCCAAATGGTATGAAGTACCAATCACCATGCGCCTCTTCCATGTACTCTTTAAGATCGCTTTCACTTCGATCGAATGATACGAACACGATTTCGAAATCTTCACCTTCGAGTTCCTCGTAAAAATCCTTGAAAATATTTGACTTACTCTTGCTTCAAACAACTTGGCAGAGGATTGTCATTCGATCGAAAATTCAAGTGAAACAACTCGATGATATTACTTGCCAAGTGAACTCCGTTCAAACACGGGAACTCCACTGATGAGCAAATCTCCCTTTATTTCCCCTCAGATTTTGTCAGTCTCTCACCGTTCATCCTTCCCCCTCTCCCATCCCCACCAATCTATGTAGCCGGAAACCGCCAATCTTTGTTTTCCGGAACCTTGCGATGTTCCGTTTCAGTTCTTCCTGACTGCTTCTAAACTTTTCTGACCTAGCAGTTATATATTGTTATAAAGCATCCAGTAGATAAGGTGAAATTATATAAAACCGAAATATTCAAGGCGTCCGTCCTCCATCCCCCGTCGTACTCCATAAATATTGTTTGCGTCGATCAGCAACCAATCATCATCCACAAAAAACCTTTTCCCTTATCCCTCATTCAAATTTATAAAAGCATAGGAAACGCAATTATGCAAATATATCTAAAAGAAATTTGCATTTACCCTGAGAACAGGCGTGAACTGCCGACATGGTGGACACCAATGCGCCGAGAAATACAATGCCACTACTTTTCCCTGAAAGATAGTAAATTGCTTTACCGACAAAGAAAAAATAAAAAGATGGATGGACAATCAAGATCAATCGACCTCTACCGTGGGGTCTTTTACCTCTCTAAAGAGGCACTCATAGTTTGTAGCGACCGATTTGTGGCCGCAAATTAACCTCTCTTCATCTACCTCTAAAAAAGTTTCTTACAAGTGGATGGAAATACACTGAATTGCCGAAAGCTGGCAGTAGGTTGGCAGCAACAAAACTGACAGCTGATATAACGAGACTCTCAAAGCGTTTACTGGAACAACCAAACCATCGATGAGCATATCACCTACGTCTTCTTCTTCAACTTTCACGTCTTCTTCAAATCTACCAAGCACTTTTGCACCCTTCGTCGATTCGTCGATCAGGTGCCAACCAAATGATCAAGCAAATCCAAACGTGGAGAAAATACTTTTAGGATGATTTCCCAAACAAAAAGAGAAAAATGTTACTAACTTCAAGTGCTTCACTTCCTTTCGCTTTTGAACCATTTTTCTTTTGGAGTTCAACGTTTGCGAGAAGTTCTGCCATTTCGATGAACCTGAAAAAACCAAAATTGTTTCCTTCATCTTCCATACAAAAAAAAAAGAAAGATTTCAGTAACGCTTTGACGTTGCTCCTTAATTATAGTGAAAAGAATTAAATTTACCTCAATTCTTAGAAATATTTCGCTTGAAAGAATCAATAAACATAACACATCCGATGCTAATATCCCTACCTTGTTTTATTATTATATCACATCTTTACCTCTGACTAAGAACAACACACCTTTATCTTTCTACTTACGCACAAATTCACCAAAATTCATTAAATCATGCACGCCAAATTTGCATATTTCAGACCGCTAAACAAATAGAATGACTGTGGATTATATTGATGATAAATGGCGATCGTTGTTCGTATGAAGTGCAAAAAGGGGAAAAACATCCCTGTATCCGAGAACAGGAAATGTAGGAGATTCGAAAATAAAAACCAAACAACATATAGAAATAAACGTTATTACTTTCCTTAAAGTAAAAAAAAAAACATACAGGTGAACGCTTCAGATTGCAACTAACATCGACGCCGTTTCGTTGATATATAAAACATAACTCATCCATAATTCTACACCAATGAGTCAATTAAAATTCCCTCCGCTCTTCCTAAGCAGTAGCGTTGACCATCTAAAAATTCATTCGTGAATCCCGAATTTTTAGGATTTCCGGAATCCGGAGGCCCCGATGTTTTACTAATATCGGTCGACCCACTAAACAACATCAACGGTTGCACCCTCTCCAAAGAACCAACAATGTAAAAACTTCGAACGGTTCTTCAAAAGAACTCAAAGATTTAGTTCTCATGCGCTATTTATATGATACAACGAACTAGACTCACGATAATTAAGTGACCTACCACAGCGTTCGCCGAATAAGTGAAGAGAAAAAAAGATAAATAGAATAATTGTTAAAATCAAAGACACAGTTGATATAATTTTAAAAAATAAGCAAATAAATTAAATATCATTTATGAAAAATTAAACAGCTTTCAATTACTTATATTAATGTCTAAATGTTCCTCCGTTTCTTAAATAATCTATAGAAATAAATGAATAACTTTAGTGAAGTATTACAATTTAAGCATAGATATGAATAAACCTGATCCATGCGAAGAGTGCAATGAGAACTGTTAAAACGATTTTGGTACTCGAGATGGACAAACAGAACGGAAGTGAGTCATGCTCGCACTTAACCACCTAAGATAAAAATTTATCAAAAAATATACTCAACGGGTAAGCGAACAGAATACTTACTTTACTTACTTAATACTTACTCGTAGAATACTTAAATACTTAATCTTAATACTTAATACTCTTAAATAGTTCTTAATATTGAAAAGTAACCGGAAAGAAGCATGACTACTATTCCAACACACCGGAAAAAGCCTATGAGTCATGCATTTATAGGACGCCAAGTCAAAGAGATCCCCGAAGTATGGGGACGCTTGAAATAAGTAAATTTACTTCAAATTCTGGAGCATCCAGAAATCATTCAGGATTCGTGAAAATCATTCGAAGGTGCTTCCGGATCTGGAGCTCTGAATATCAAAAGATATTCAATTGCTAAATGCTCCGGCAAATTCCTCATATTATATGTACGAAATAATACCCATTCAACTGCAATACACAATAATCGATGCAGCAAACACGACGATTCACAGCAAAGAACAAAAGAGTGCAAACACTGACAATGATTGCAATGCAAAGGTGCACAAATATTGCAATCGCTTTGTGAACAATACAAATACGTTGTGTTCGTTTTTATGTGTGTCAATATGCAACTAGTGGAACATGATTGCAAAGAATAAAACCGGAAATCAACAGCATAAATGCATGAGCATCTAGAAAATTTATTGCAATAACGGACCGACCGCTCACATTAATGTCCTAAAACGATCATAGAATATTGAATGATGTGTTCTCCTAAAAAAAAGAAAAGAAAAAAAAACGAATTTCAACACAACTCGTCGACTCGAATTTGACTACTTTAAGGAAGAACTGGCTCTGCTTTTTTCTTTCTTTCACGTACATACGTCCCCCTCAGTGATACACAACCATCCATATTTACCAACCGTACGATGCTTAGTCATCAGCATCATCTGTACAGTGTATATACTCGATTCGCACGACGTAATCCTACACTATAGTAGATATTCCACACATTGAACGCAAACTCACCTGTGGATATTAATAAATCGAAGAGCGTTCAAATACCTGTGGTAAAATTAGCGGAAGGAAGTGTTTAATTTTGCAAAACGTCGACTAAAACATCTTTTATTATTCTATATGAAAATGCTGGTGGAAGAGGGAGTGGGGCTACTGCTGCTGCAAAGTGCTATCTCCCCACCCCCCTCCCCCTCCCTTCAACATTCTAAATCATCATCACACCTTTTAAGAACATGTTTGGAAATAAAGTAACTTCGAAAAAATTTCGGTTTCGACCATCACGAGTGGGGATAAAGGGGTCCTCGATCGAAAAAACCTTGAAGAGGTGTGGAAGAGGAGTGGAAGAAGAGGAGGTATAAAAAATATTCAAAGAAAAACCTGAAAGGATAGGATACATTCACTGAACGGTAGATTCCGAAAAATATAAGTTTTTTTCTTAAAAAGTTGATGTGCACATCTTCTGGAAGCAGAAAATAATTGAAAAGAGCAGAAAAAAATCGAAAACGACGGTAAAATCGCTGAAAATTCTCCACATAAAAATTTGCACAAATGGTAAGTGCACAGTTGAAAAGATGAACGGTGTGCTGTGGATAGGTGGGGACAAGGGAGGGGAGAGGGGGGAGAAGAAGGAAGGAGGAATGCAATTCAAAAGAAATTTACTTGGAATTTAACGATGAACTATTAGAACTACATATTTTCTGCAGCTTAGCAGATAATTTCTACAACTCAACTATCACTTACAAAAATTTGTTGGTCTATTTCTTTGGCTATCTAAAGCATTTATGAAAGCGGTCGATTTGAAGGGTAAGCTTCAAAAAATATACATTCTCTCAATTCGGGGGGATTTTCTCTCTCTCAATTGTTGTTTCCTCATAGACTATATCATCCCCGGAAGTAAACAAGAGAAATCAAAGAGGACTACTCAGAAATGAAGTGAAAAAAGCCACAAAGACAATAGTTAAATATGAGGTGGCTATCCACTATCTATAAAAGATTGCCCGAGGCGATATAATACCAAAAAGATATGATAAACTCCCAATCATTAATACCCCCTATCAATGATCGATCACTACTCGATCGATGATACGATAGGACGCAAACGCAACAGAGATCGTATGAGCGTGGCGTGCATCTATTGCTCGCGTTCACTCACATACGCGTGCGTCACTTGGCAATTGTCCAATTCACTAACCTGTATGGTAAGTATTATGAAATCGTCATGCAGGTGGTCCGGGTTCAAATCGGCGTGAAGCACCTGTATGATTGGGCAGTATACCACCTTTCGTAGCAGTGACCACATCACAACCCCAAGTGGTCATTTCCGGATGACCAAACACTGAGCATTCCAGATGACCAAAGACTGATGACTAAAGATACTCATACATGAATTGTTTGTGACACATAACCGGGCAGCCTTGAAACTGCATGAAGCTGAGAAGCTTTGAGGAACTTCGAAATGAGGTTAAGGTACGGGTTCAGGCTGTTTTCAGCTGTGGTACGAGTTCAGGCTGTTTTCAGCTGTGGCATGAGCTCAGGCTATTTTTAGCTGTAGTGTGAGCTCAGGCTATTTTTAGCTGTAGTGTGAGCTCAGACTACTTTTAACTGTGGTATGAGTTGAGGCTGTATGCTGTCGTTGGATAAGAAGCAATCGTGCTTAGTGCATTTGGCCAATCACTTGTAATTTCTATGGGAATATTTCAATGAGAATACGACTGCTTTTCTGCGTTTATGAAGCAATTAAATTGTGCCACGTATATATCGGTGATGCATTATGTGTCATTGCATTGCAGTCAGCTCTATCGCTATAACAAAAAAAA
>QEWY01000086.1:290184-303024 GCA_006503575.1 Baylisascaris schroederi | reverse complement strand
ATTGAACGTAATCCAACCAAAAAGAGATGAAGGTATCTAACAAAGCAATGACGTACACTACTACAGCAATAAAACTGGAGAAATGAAGTGTATAAACCCATAGAAAGTGCACAATGTCCGTATATATGCATAACGCCTCATAGCAATGTCACCCGCGACGACTCCCAAGGAGACGCGTTTACATTATGCCCAACATAGATGGGTTGGTTACGTTGCAACCGATGTTTCCATGGCAAATATAGAAAACATCACTTCTACTTCAGTTGGTTAGGGGAGTCGGAAGCCGTCCACTGAGTAGATCGCGTCACCTAAGTACTCAAAGTGTTGGTGGTATATTTTAAACCAAAAGCTCTTAGGATGGGTTTCTGGATTCACCGAACATGGATATAATATGGCTGCAACCATCTCCAGAATTTGAGGCCCCATATTGGCATTTACAGGAAACATACACAACTTTCTACCATAACTCCATAAATCTTCTTTAAATAAGTCACCAACGTATCGAACCAGGCTTGTTGCTACATCATTATACAATGTACCGGAAAACGGTGGACAGTTTTTGCTAGTAGTATAGGATTAAACGCGATTAAATGACTTTCGTATATTTGAACCTGAATTAAAGTACAAAAACAAACTTTTGCATTTTTTAAAGAATTACCGTAAACAATTAAATTAACCCCCATGCGCTTATAAAATAATTCAATAATCAATAATTATCTTTTTGTTTATTAAAAAAAAAAAACGACTTAACCAAACATCTTTCTAGTTGTCTTATGAAAAATAAAATCTTTTAGCGATTAGCGGTTCTATTCGTTCAGTTTCGTTTCGTTGACCGTTGTTGAGCGGTGGGCTGAGAATTTACTCTGTATTTAGTAAGTTTTTCAGGTTTTTCCTACGGTTTCAGGTTTTTATGCCCCTTTTGGGCTTTACTTGCTATATAAGGAGTGCTGTTGGCAACGTCATGCCTGTGGTGTCTGTGGGTATATGTGTGATGTCTGTGGGTGTATGTCTGTCCGATAGTTTTAACTTGGAAACTACTAAAATACGGATGACAAGAGGTACTAGGCATAGACCTATACAATAGATCGAGCCAAACGAAGTTAATAAGATCTTACAATTTCTACACAACTAAAGAGAATGGGCCTAAATTTGCATATTATCGAGTTTAATATATTAAAATCGATACTTTTATGCAAATTTTTTCTTCAACTTTGATTTTATTTTATCATGTCAAGTGAGAGAATTAAAAAATCTGTGAGGGGCGAATTTCATTCATTCGTTTGAGTTATTCCGAATTGACTTTCCATAAGTTTTGATAGTCGCACTTCGAGAATGATGTTCGCGAACTTTTTTAAAGTACTTTTTTTTAGTTTTTTATGTTTAGAAGTTGCACCTAAGTTGCAAAAGTTGCAGCTGAAATTGCAATTAAGTTGCAAAAGTTGCGGCTGAAGTTGTAACTAAGTTGCGAAAGTTGCGGCTGAAGTTGCAACTAAGTTGCAAAAGTTTTAGCTGAAGTTGTAGTTAAGTTGGAGAAAAAAAAAACATTCAACTTTGAATCGTCATCAACTTTAAACACCACAAACGTGTGCCACATTAATGTTACAACCATTAAGGCAAATTACTGTAATATTCAAATATCAAATTCCCGCCAATTTTGTCTCGACAAGAATTTCTATCGCTGAGTATCGAGTATAATTCCATTGTATGCTGCATTCAACGATACTCAGTATGAGCGGGAAAATTTGTAGCATTTGATGCTGTTATATGTGCAAATTGTAACGTTCGTATAGATTTTCGTATAGGTTGGAAGTGTTGTGGTGTAGTGCGAGCATTGAGCTGGAGGTTTATGAGTCTGACGTTGAAGTAACGATGATGTGGTACTACCTCAGGTATTTAAGTTTATTGGTGAGGTGGGGAAGTTCAAGTCGGGAACAATTAGCACGAGGTTGCGTGGGCGTAATTGAATTATACAAGTTAGATCATATTTATGATTTTATGTGATGGTTTTTTTAAATGACTTTTTTCAAAGAATTAAGCGAAGCACTACAATGGTGTGATCGAATCGATGAAGGTGTTTTATAGATTTGGTCATTGTTTTCCATCGTCTTTTCATACGTATTATAAATCGGCCGTCGGAAAGCAATGCTACTATCGAATAATCTAGGTGGCATTACAGTTGAAAGTTTTATTCATCTAGTCGTCGAGTATTTAATGCAATCATAGAAATGTATCCATATATATGCGGTCTTTAGTGATTTCAGGTGTTGCTTTAGGTTTACTTGAAGGTCATATCCGCCTCTTGATTTACACATATCCCACCTTCTCCCACTCTCACTCCTCAATCATCATATCAGTTCACATATTAAGGAAGTCTTCCACTGTCTCCGCTCACCCCCTCCCCTCCCCCTCCCCCCACCCTCCAAAAAAACCGTTTAAGCCCGTATTTCCATCACCGTTGTTCAGGTGAAGCCATCATTGTTTCATGCGTTGACCCGTAAATGTTTTCGATAACCGAAGTGATACTTGGAAGTTTTTATTGGTTTTGTTGCTGTGTGCATATATTTTTGCTCATATTGCCAACTGCGGGCGCATTTCGACGTTCCTTGAGCTGTATTTTTTTAATTTTGAGGGAAAATAGGCTCGAGGCTATGTCGAGATGCGATGAGTACCGAGGAAAGGAATAGGATTGGGCTAGATCTGGAGATGAGAGCATCTAGACATGTAACTGAGTCAAATACCGAGAGGTGGGTAATGAAGGGAAGAGAGGGAGGGGGTGAGAAGTGGAGGACAAATGAGAGGGATCAAAATCTTCAATGTGTTTTGCCTTGAGGCATTATTGGGCTGAAGAAAACTCATTATTGTGCAGCTGATCTTGTTCCAACGTCCCGTAAATATCTGAGGGCATTGTAGTCGGACCTGAGGACGTTATGGTCGGACTTCATTTCACTGCTTAATTTTGCGAAGCGAATTTATTTCTAGCTGCACTGAAGCTGCTGATTTTGATTTTCCATCAATATTGATGCGAACTATGTTTCCCGATTGTATCCGATCGGATTTATAAGTTACATTTGTGTTATTTTGCATGATTCCAATTTTTGCGGGGATCGCAAGTCCGGTCAGACTTCATTTTTTTTACCGGAGTCATTCACTTATCTTTACGGTCAGAACTAAAGAAAAGGGAGCTTATATCGTCTGTAGTGGATACACAAGTCTCTGTCAACTCCACTATTGTCTAATTTGTGTGTCAGCATCTTCCGTGCCATACTGTAGGAAGTCTAGACTTGACCTGGTGTTGATAATGTTCGCATTCGAGATGCGATCTAAGCGGCTACTCTTCATGCTACAGTTAAAGGATTAAACTGTAAAAGTAAGTGGTAAATGTTTCAGTTTTGTGGAGCTCACTATGGGCAGTGCTTGCCACTCGTTGTGAGGAGCGAAGTCAATTAATTTAGCAAGGATTCGACGCATAAATCAACACAATGTCGATGTTCGAATACGGCGTTAATGTTGCCAATAAGTTTGGCTCATTATCTGATGATGGTAAGTTTTTTTTTGGATGCTATCGAGGTGTTTTAGGAAATAGTCACATAATCTAATGTGCTTTCCGTATTGTTTTCCGGCGAACATATTTTTTACAATAACTCGGGTGTTGTATTTGTAATTTATATAAAAGCGTAAATATTTTTGGTGTGTTTGGTTCTGTGGGGATTATTCCCGGAGTTAAATTTTTGCTTTAATTTGACTGAGTCGTTTGAATTGTGAACGTTAGATAAAGGCCTAATTTGTGGTGAATGTAGCATTGGATTAGACCCGTTGATAGCAGTGTTCGTTAATATTGCAGTTTTAGTTATTAGGGAAGATGCCTCACATGTCAAACATAAGAGGGGACCGAGAAGGTCATTTCTTCTTGGGTACGTTATAGAAGAGGTTATTTTTTGTTGAGGTGTATAGTGTTTGCAGAGGCAGAAGATCCAGAAGAGATGCTAAGGAAAGCGGAGGCGGCAAATAGAAGAGATGAGAAAACGGCGAGTCAAAAGAAGGCAGATAAGAACGCGGCGGCCAGGAAGAAGAAGGAATCGGCTGCAGCTGCCGCATTGAGTGCAGCTGCACGTGAGGCTGATGCTAAGAAAGCTGCTGCCCTTGCTGCAGCTCAATTCCCACAACGCAAACCACCTATTGATCGTAAGACCACTTTATCTTCATTTAACAACTTCACTCTAAGTGTTCGTTGAAAGCTTTTAACGGTGAATGCATAGCTCCATCTACTCAGAGAGTGTAACTCAAGCAAGAACAAGTTCGCGATCTTCGTTGAGATAGTGAGTAAAGGTATGAAAAAAATAGTGAAGTGAAAAAATGAATAACAAACTGTACGTTTCCAAGTGGTATGCACCGGCATTTTGTCGTCGGAGGGCCGCTGCACCTAATATTAAGAAGGGAACGACAGATCTTCCATCATTCCTTGCCTCTTCACGTCCCTTCAACTCCATCGATTGCTTCATATGGATCCATGGCTGTAAATAAGAGAAATATTGGAGTGCCAACTTAGAAAGTGGAAGGGGGGGGGGGTTGCATATTCGCGTAGTAGTTTGGTGATTTTTCGAGGTTCAGTAATTTGTAGATGAAATTTTGAATGATTCATACAATGCTTGCACAGAGGTGGGTGACGTAGACCTACTTCACACTGTGATGCTTTTTTCCCACAGGGCATTAAAGGTGCTAGTTTGTCATGTCAAAGTTTTTGCAGATGGTGGGGTACTGGAGGTCGGATTGGTAAAGAACAGATTTTTACGGTATCTTGCCGGAGATGGGATACTGGAGCTCGGAGCAGGTTTTTACCCTATGATTGGTGGCTTAATTTTTTGCAACTCCATGCACTGAAACTGTTGTTCTCATGATGAAAGTTAATTAGCGTCTGCATCATCCGGCTTTGTTCGGTTTGTGGTGCATTCAGCTTTTTCCATCTGTAATCATATTGTTATATGCAAATAGGACAATGTTTTTAGCTGCGAACAAAGAGAATCGACCGGATGGTGAACGTGGTCGTGGTAGAGGACGGGGCCGTGGGGGTATGGGACGTGGAGGACGTGGTGGAGGTGTACCACCTGGTGATGGTGCTATTCGATTCCCCCAGGATCAGGTTCGTGTTCATCCTTGACATCTCTTCTTAAAACCTTTCTGCTGATTTATAAATCCCATTTCTGAATTGTGAAATGATATGGGGATATGTGGGTATTGAATAATCGGTTGGCATGATCTGCTGAAACATTGTAAGCCAACTTTTGGCAAGGTTGGTTTCATCATCACAAAATAGAGGAATATGCAAAACGCATGTTAATATGATGAACTCTGCAGTGACGCAGATTCATATGCTGCGAAGTTAATGCCTACAACTCTTGTTGAAAAAAAAGAATGGGTAGAAGAAGCTATAGGATTTGCCTTAAGCTTTCTTAAGATTTATATTTATATTCATCATTCATTGGAAATTTTCAGGGAGTTGACAATTTTGGTGATCGTTTCGGTGAGAGCAGAGGTCGTGGTCGCGGACGTGGTGGACGCGGTGGTGGCAGGCCTCCTTTGTGAGTTCATTTTCGGCATTCACAATGAAGACCATTGATTTTTGAAGAGGTTTACCCGAGTGGGCTGCAAACTTCTCGCTCTAGAAAAAGTTTAATTCGGATTTCGTGGAACTTTTAAAGTTCATTAACAGGTGATCGACGGATTAACGGTTCACTAAATCAGGCAATTTATATCTTAAGATCCAAAGTGCATAGGAATTTTTGAGTTAGGGATTACGACATTTATTCGAGGTTGTGTACAGATAAGGATGAATTGGTTTGTTTCATTGCATTTTGAGAGTCAGCGCCGCTGAAAAACAATTAAAATTGGCGTAGGTTATAGTCACGGTCATTGAGATCATTCAGGTTGGTTTCCTGATTGGAGAGGGGAGGAGGGGAGGTGTTGTTGATAAATCATCGTGTACGTGGCATTTCAATTCGTATCCGTGCACTGTTATTTGTATAATTGTATTGCATTGCGCATATCGTTGAGAGCATTTAATTCCCATGTGCTTCTGTTGTGCATCACCGATACGGGGAACGAGTCGACGTTTTGTAAATCTCGAGGAAGAGAGGGGTTCCCAATGTTGTTATATAAAGTAACATCGAGTACTCCAAGGGGATGAAGTCCTTCTTGAGGTCTTGGGTTTCTTAAGGAAGGTAGTTTTGTTATATGTAAGTTTCGGAAGGTTAATTGGAGATGTAAGCTGCGGGAGAGGTAGAGAGAGTCAGTAATGGAGGTCATAAGAGGGTAATGCGGTTGCGTTTATTTACAGCCGCGGTGGCCGTGGCGGAGGCGTTATGCGTCCGATGGAGGGTGAACAAGATCAAAACACCGACGATACAAATGCACTGCTCGTTAATGGAGATCAAAACACCGAGTTCATCGGAAGTGGTAAGATTACATATGCTTATAGCAGTGCTCATTGCATCATGTGTTGTTTATGTTCATTTCAGTAGTTTAGTTGGATGCTCGGTAGGGATGATTTTCTTGTAATTTATTGACTCTTGTTGCTTTGAGTATCCCACCTACCCCCCTCCCCCATCTCGTCCTCCAATTTTTTTAGTGTTTTTCCTTCTACTTTCTTCGGCTTTATCTTAGTGGTTTTCCGCATCTCACCGTCATTTTTGAAGTCGTTTCGAAATGGAGAAAAAGAAGTCAGAGGGGCAGGGTGGAAGAGTCGTCCTACCGTAGAACACGCTCCTATGAACATGCTCTCCTCCGTCTCCTCTCTTGTCCACTCTTCCCCTTCCCTCCTACTGTCTCCCCTCATCAAATACACTCCTCTCTTTCGTATGTTTACGGCAAAGGAGATCTCACCTAAGTAAAGTGCCATTCCCACGTCGTTGTTATATGACACTGTGATCGTTATTCATTGCCGTTAAGGAATTTAACTTCCTCTCCCACTGAACAGATAGGAGACTACAAATAAATGGCATATGAGGTGTGTTAGAAGTCAACAGAAACCTCTTTTCGTAGTGTTATATCTATTGCCTCCAGGGGTTTCCTTTTGCTTCTTATTTGTTTGATTTATATTTCGGGGTATGTGTGTGCGCGCTTAATTTTCTTTCTTTTAACGGTGTTTGCAATATTTTTGACGTTATTATTGTTTGACCATCGTCGATGGTCAGACGTCCACTAAATAAAGGACTGACCACTAAACAAAAAGCCTGGCAACGGTTCTGAGAGGAGAGTGGGATTGCCAGCATTTCGCAGTGTGAACAAGATGTTCTTAACAGTTCACGAAGACTGTTGACATGTTCATCTTCATGTCGTTCCTCTCTAAGGAGTTGTGTTTTCTGAGTTCACGCGCTTGCGAATGTTGCTAATTCTGATCGTTATTGTATAGCTGTCGCAATTTAGGATTCGGAGGCGGTTACCGTGGTGGATATCGCGGTGGAAGAGGTGGTTACCGTGGCGGAGACGGAGAGAGGCTCTCTTTCCGTGGTGGACGTGGTGGTAGAGGACGTCAGTTCGAACGAATCAGTGGATCGGACAGGGCAGGTGTAAAACCGGTCGAGAAGAAAGAGGGATTTGGTAGAGGCAACTGGGGCACGGACCAGGATGAGCTGACTGGAGAAACCGAGCAACTGAACACTGCTCTGGAAGGTGCGTTCTGTTTCATTTTCGTTTCACGGACAGGTTGTGGCGGAAGTTCAGAGGTGTTGCTTGTACGCGTATGACGGGGGGGAGGGGGGGAAGGCTGCTGTGTCGAATAAGTGTTATGGCATATCTACAGGAAGTTTGTCTACTCTATATGACAGAAGGAAAAATCTTTGGCGAGTTGTTTTAATAGGATTATTGCATAATTCTTTGGAGGTGTGGGAAGGGGGAGGGTCGTTTATTCCTTGGATTTCTTTGTCGCCACAGGGACCCAGGTCGTAATGGGCTTAAGTCTTCCCCTTCCTTCTTTAGATCGGTCAGAGTGGATTCCGTAGCATACGCAGTTTTGTGTAAGTGCTCATATGCGACGGGCAGCCACTCTGTCCGCAGACAGACCTGAGGTTATCAGTTTCATCGTTTTTGGGAATTTTTGCGACTGTCGGTCTGGTTGTGTGGAATAGTAATTAGAGCGGTTGTTTTTGATCCTTTATGCAGCTGGCTTTTTCATCATAGGTTAACTCGTACGAAGAAGTCTTTCTCACCTAGTAGACGGGTATTTGCAGTCATTTGGTCGGAACTTTACAGGCGATATTAAAGTTGAGGAGCCGGTGATTCCACGTGAGAAGACAGAAGAGGAGCTGCGTTTGGAGGCCGAAGCTGAAGCTTTGGCGAAGCAACTCACTCTCGACGAATTCAAGGCACAGATGGCGGCTAAACGCAGCGAGCCGCAATTCAACATCCGTAAGGCAGGCGAAGGCACCAATGAAAAGCAATTTGGGAAGCTCGTGCCTCTTGCGAGGGACACCATCCAGGAACCACAGGATGAGGAGATCGTTATAGTTGTAAGTGAATCCGATGCTGGTTATTCGCAGAAAGAAATTAAGTAAACGCATGATCGCTGCAAATAGGTAGAAAAGCAGATGTGCGGGAAAGTGCTTTCACGGGCAACTTAAGCGACCGTCGTGGTCTGTTTAGATGGGTTGATCATTATTGGTGCTGTCGCAATGATGGTCGACAATGGGCAGATTAAAAGCGACTTTCAGTGAAGGATTTGGAAGAGAAAGGGGGGCTCGTTGTAAAAACCAATTTAAAAAAATTGCTCAGTTGAACTCTTCAAAGTCAGTCTTTTTTCTTGGGGGGGTGGGGGGGGGGGGGGGGGGGGGGGGGGGGAGTGGTTTCGAGACGGGTCCCATTCATGTCACACTTGAAGCAGCCTCGGAGTTGAAGTGTTTTATATGCGGCTAAAAGATTTCGATTTTACATTTTACCGATGAGTGGTTGGGTAAGCATGGTTAAGGTGCATTAAATGTGTTGGCAACGTAAAGCTGTGCTTAGATTACCTAGTGTTCAGTTAGTTTTACTTTATTGTATTATGTAATATTCTTGTTGAATGAAAAGTTGTTGAAAGGCACATTAACAGTGGTGGACACAGGCTGCAAATGTTATTATTACAGCGTCGTGAGCCGCGTACGAAACGTTTGGATATCGAAATTAACTTCACCGACGAGCAACGTGGTGGTCGCGGGCGTGGCGCCTATAGAGGGGGACGTGGCATGCGTGGAGGACGTGGCGAGGGACGCGGTCCCCGGCAAAATCTTGCTTTCGAAGTGTCTGCGGAGGCGTTCCCGGCACTCGGAGCCCAATGAAGGACACCGGCGCTTTCAAAGACTATTGGCGCTACGATAGCTTGCGGCATGCAGGCGATCGTTTCAACAAGCGTCACATTATTTTTGTTTCGAATTGTTTTATTTTCCCCCAGCGGCGCCGTTGTTTGACGGTATACGTGTACTGACGGATATTAAACTTTGGTGTTCTGTTTTTATTATTAGATAATAACCAGCGGTTGGTTCCCCGTCCCTTTCACTCTCAGTTCATTCAAATTTGTTCCTTTATCGGATAGCTTTTAGTTTGCTTCTGCTGCCGTTGCCATTATTCTTTTCTTGTTTGGACTCTCGCTTTCTCTTTCTTTGTTCCTTTCTATCGATATCGCATCTCACCTACCCTCTAGTGCTTTTACTTTGTTTTTTTTTCTCGATTATCTGATCTTGTTCTGTGGTTTTATTTGAATTTTGGAGGTGGGGCAGATGTTTGAAATCCGTACGTTGAGTATCAGTTCAGCATGTAACGGCAGATGGCGTTATTATTTCACATTACGCCACTCTCATTTTCGGTCATTTCGGCCGCTTTCTTCGTCGTTTCGCATTTTACGGGTGTATATTCGCAAAAAAGAATGAACAATGGTCCGACCTCCCCCATTTTTAACCTTTTGTAACCAGGCAGCCGTTGGTCTATATCGTTGAGCCTCGTTGTTGTTGAGAGATATGAAGAAAACAAAACGTTTATACATAAACTTTTTGGAAATAAGATTACTTCACAACAACATTAAGTGCATACGTATCGTTCACAAAAAAGCAAGAGAGGGGGTTGAAGTTAGAGACGATATGAGTGCACCCACTTATCGGGTTTTTGGAGTTTTACCCAGAATTGTTGAGGTGTTAAGGTGCTAAATTGACTTTGGGGCTAGGTTCGAGAGTAGGTATATGGTAGAAGAATCGTCCGAAAATAAATTTGTTGGTTTTGACTTACTGAAGGAAGGTAGCCATTTGATAGCCAACGAATTTGGCCAACAAAGAAATGTTAGGCATAGGTGTTGGTTTTTCGCATGGGAAGTTGCATTGGGAAGGCAACGGTGGGAAGCATACTATAGATATGTGATGGTGGAGTTAACTTTAACGGACTGTTAAAGTTAACTCCCGGGAAGAGATGATTCAGCCGAAATGGAAGGGGCAGTGGTGTTGTACCTAAAGATATATGGGCCAGTCGTGGATTGGAGGTGAGCGGGTAAATGGATGATACTTTGTGGATGCGTCGGATTAGAGAAAGATTATAAAGAAGTTGAATACCTGAGACATTTTGAGGGGAAAGCGGAGTATTTCGATTATAACTTCGTAGGTCAACGAAAAAAGGCGTTAAATCAGGCGGAATGAATGAATAGTAAGTTATCGTATCGAGTAAACAACGATGAATTCGTGAAGCAGAGATGGCTTATTTGAAGTCGGCTGTATAGTAATATATGATGGGACGCTTACGATGGTGGCATCACATAGACCTACTACGAATTGGTCATATGTGAGGAGCATTGACGATGAATCTATATATCAAAAAAGTGTAGCATGTGCTTCTGAAGGTGGTGTACGCTTGCTTGGTCTACCATGAGATCAGCAACACCAATCACCTCAGATAGTTCGTGATCTTTGCTGATATGTTGTTTAACTGCACAAATCTGAAGTGAACCGATTCCCTCCCACTGAGCCCCATCAGGTACATCCAGGATCCAGCTAACCACTTCCTGAAAAAAAATCCTGAAAAAATAAACCTAGACGGGAAAACCCCAACAGTCAAACCACCGTCGCCTTAGTCTACAGGTCGCCGTACTAACCACTCGCGGAAACCGTCAATCGCATATGACGCGAATAGTGCAACTGACGTATCCAGTGAGTTATGAACTCTCTCAATTACAAACTCTCTTCTTGCAGAAATATTTAGCATTCATTATTTCCCAAAAACACAACTGATATGCATATATTCGCTGTGATCTCATCGAGATCTATTCTGATACCAAAATCATCAACATTGGAGGCAAAAAAAAATTTTTTTTTGCGTAAAAAACAATTTGCGTAAAAGAAAAAACGAGTAGCATTTTAGAATCTGAAACAACTATTAAAGTGTTTTTTTTCGGAGATTAAAAGAGAGAGAATTAGAGAGGTAGATCAAATTTCAAACAATGCTGTAAAGTAGGCGGAATTTTTTTTTTTTGAGGATTGAGATTTTCAAGAAGAAAAAAACAGGCAATGAGACAAGTTTTGCATAAATTAAGAAGTTGCAAAAATACCAAAAGGATACTTTAGAAAGAGTCAAGAGATTTTCCCACATTCCATCCACAAATCAATTCTCATAGATTAGGATCACCTTAAATAAAAGTCACTTTTATCCTCCGAAATTGAAATATCCTTGAGTTTAATTATATTCATAAAATTAAACAATAATAAATGCCTAAGAAAATTTTTCACTGAAAAATCATTTTAAAAAAATTAACAAACAAATGAGGAAAATATTCTCAACAAGCAGCGGGAGGGGAAATGAAGAAAGTCGAGGTAAAGTGAGAATGAATTAGAGAAATTTTTATTTATTCAAACCAAAATTGATTCAATTAGAGAAAGTGAATAATTTTTCTTTTCATTTAATTATCGAATTCAGTGCGTAATGGTCTACCTTAATGTGTATCATTTAAAGAAATAGTCCTTATTAAATCTAAGAGCGTAAACTGAAGAGGACCTATAGTGTTCACATCTTTCGAAAGGATTATGCATAAACGACGATTATTTAAACGAGACAAAGGTTCATATCGAGGGAGGGTCTATAAAACTCATGGAATACTGTATATTTTTCAATTCAGATAACCTGTAATTACTTATATCCCCTCCATGCTGCATAAGTTTCTTTATTCGAAAATATTTCAATCAAATATTTTCTATCATAGATCTTTACAAATTGATAGATGAATTGATTCAGATTTCGATGCATTACGAGTGATAAGTTGTTGCTTCTCGAAGAGTATAAATGATATAAAATCAGAGAGTGATATAGCAGCAATAAGTTGCTCATTAATTTGTCGCCTAATAAACATACAACGACAATCTTTTTGTGTTAACATCGAATCGAGTACATTCGATACGGTATCGTTCTCATGCAAAAAAATTGGTCGTGAACGATGCGAAACCGCTTCAATCGTTGTACAACACTCAAAACATTCCTGGAAATATATAATATTGAAAATTAGGAATATAAAAAATTTTAATGAAAATATTAATTAAAAAACAATATGTTTAAATATGTATTCAACACTTTTCCATCTTTTCAACCTCAATTGACCGCTTATTGACCACAAACTCCATATGATTCGTAGTGGTCACTAATGGTCAGTTGAAGAGTGGAAACTACGAATTGGCCAGCTGTATGTAGAGGGAGTGATTAGCATCGAGTTAATAACACATTTACGGAATAAATGCTATAAAACTTTTGCATTCTACGTCTCTTTAGCGAAAAATCATTGAGAAGTTAAAATTTCATTGCCGTATTTTTATTTTTTCTAAGATTCGAGCCTATACGTATATTAGCTCC
>QEWY01000086.1:229248-280559 GCA_006503575.1 Baylisascaris schroederi | reverse complement strand
CAAACCCCCCTTTTTTTCCCCCCCCCCCCCAATCTAATATTTGAAAAACATCAGCCCCCCTCCGCCAATTCCATCCCCCAAAGCGAAAGACCTATTTCAAGGAAATTTGTCGATATTGTTGCTGAAGAATATCGCATAATCGGATTTTTAATATCATATAGTACAAAGTTATTATAACGTGAAATTTAGCGTACTTATTTGCTAGCATTTCTCAATTCGTCCACGTATCGATCTTTTTTTTCATAGTCGCACACTTAATTTGCATATATCAAACGAGAAAATTTGCATAAATAAAGTGTTTTCTATTTCAAACGTTAGACTAATTAAAATCGATAATAAAAATTTCTAAAGATTTATAAGCAAATGGTACTTAATTACTCATTTAGGTGATTAAAATTTGAGAAATTAAATATTTAGATAATTAAATAAAAAGTTTATAAGAGAAATGACATTTAAATATCTATAAAAAATTTTAAAAAAAGAAAGATATTACTTGAATGAAAAATATTTACCCGTAAGTATTGAGGATGGTCGATGTACGGTGCCAGAATAATACCGTGAACGTCTTGTCGACGTTTGAGAAGATTGCTCTTCATCATCATCATGTGTCATATAAACATTTCGATTTGGGCGACTCATTGATAGACACATTAAAATTCAATGAGTTCCTTAATTTTATTCCTATTTTTGAGTCTTTTTTTGAAATGTTTCTCAAAAATTCAACGTTGAAAATATTTCAGCAATAAATAATTTTTTTATTTATGAAATATTTCGCATAAACTTTAAAATTTTTGGTATTTCATAAATGAATTAATGAGAGAGAATAGAATAGAAGCAGAATATCCATTAGAAAATTTTTTAGGTGAATCGTTCAATGTGTGTGTGTGTGTGTGTGTGTGTGTGTGTGTGTGTGTGTGTGTGTGTGTGTGTGTGTGTGTGTGTATTTAAGCGAGAGAATAACCCAGCAAATCAACTAAATAGACTTCGTTATTCAAAGATTTACGGAATACGTTGCCAATGAGATTCGTTTTATTTGCTGTCTTAATCGAATAATACAATTCGATCAAATCTTCGTATATTGTTCTTCAGGATTTCATCATACAAGTAAAATGACGTCATCTCACGTCATCCTGAAAAAAATTTTTTTCTAAAATTTTTTAAACATTATATTATCTAAATGAAACATAAAGCGACTAATAATTCAACGGAAATTGTAACATTGGAAATATTCGTAGAAATCATTAAACTTGCAGCAAAAAAAAAAATGAAATTGCAAAATATGACGTAAACGATATAAACAACAATATCACTTATGAAAGAAATCTGTCATAGTGGTAAACATTATACCTATCACATTTCGTAAATTTAATTTGAACGGTTTCCCACAAGAAACTACTACACAAATAAATACCCAAGCACATAGGTACATACCCATGCGGGAAATTTGTAAGAGTATAGATTTAGCCATACTTTTCAAGAATTACCCACCCTGAAGGGTACATTTATTAGCAAAGGTTCCCGAAAATGTATTTCCTATCACGGATGATATTTTTACACCTAATAAATTTATGAATAATGCGACTGTTGTAGACAATTATCGATTGATCAATAAAACCAGTTCAACAAATCGCTTGATGAGCGAAAATGATTAGCAATAATATTGAAAGAAAAAAAAAATCATTGAAAAATAATCAAAATCAAAAATCAAACAATAAACAAATTAAAACTATATTGAACAAATATTGGATAATAATAAAATAATGTAAAAATAACAATAATACATTGAAGAATAAAAATAAGCATTAATAAGTACTATAAATAATGAAACAAATCAAAAACTATTTTAAAAAAAACGATGATACACTAAGGATTATTGAAAAGGAAATTAAAACATTTGCAAATGAGTTTAATAATATTGGTTTTTTTTTCATAATTTTTAATTAAACATACGAATATGCAAATTTGGTAAGAAAATATTTGCATAAAAACAACTGAATATAAACGGTCGAAGAATTCGGGTGAATCACCAATGACGATTGATTATGCATGAGTGAACTGAAGTGTTTACCGTTTCAAGTAAGTGTACATGTAAATTTCATAAAGAAGCAAATATATAAATATCCTATGCAGAATATTTGCATATAAACAAAAATGAATCGATATCCACGTGAATCTTAAAATATTTCACCATAAATATCTCCTCTTTCCCTTAATGAATTTCTTCCACCTTCAAGTAAGCCCTTTACAGATCTTGGACAAATTTCTGGACAATTTCTGGCCATTTGGACAAAAAAACATATCCTTTGTTAATATTTAAGTGGAAACAATTTTTGTAAGTCTGAAACGTTGCACACCGCTGCCGTAATCAGCGAATATTTACGAGAAAATTAGCTCCGCCTCTTTCTTCAACAAAACGCATCTTGTAGTTTCAAGAAACATAGAAACCCCGGTGTTATATTTCGAGTGATATGGTACTAAATTTCAGCTGCAACTAAAATACCTCAATGAAATATTTAAATTAGTATTGAACTCATCTAAAAAATGATTAATATAATTGGTATTTCAATATGACTAGGTAATCGACTGTGTGATATGGAATTATCAGATCCACTTAACGTTCAATGAATATCGATTTCCATTTTAAGTCGATTTCTGATCTTTTTTTTCGAGTTAATTCAACGCAGAAAAATTTTCATACGAAATTTTAGCTTTTTCAATTTGAATAAAATAATCTCAAAAAAAAAAATTCAAGCGAAAAAAAAATTATATAGTCAAATAATATTCGAGCATATTGTAATATATTATATGTGATCAGTAGTATCTCATATTAAAGCAAATTTTAGTTTAGTTCAATTTCAAATAATAATCTTTGGGCGATGTTTTTATTAATTATCATATAAGCAATACATCAAACTATTGAATAATGGAAAATACTATATTTTAATTAAAAATAATATCGAAACTATAATATTAAAAAACAAATAAAACAAAAATATATTTAAATTATATTAGACAAAGTATATTTAAATAATTATATATAAATTATAATATTCAAATTATATAATCGTTAAGATAAAACCCATTTAATGATTGATATCAATGTGTACATAAATAATTATCATATTTATTCATATCGTTGATTAAATGAAATTAAATATTTATGAGTGGAGGCAAGAGATGAAATTATATTCAACGTAAAATTTATTTGTTTTCATGTTATTCCATATAGCTACTCATCGGTCATTCGTCATGATGCAAACAAACATCGCGCATAAAATGTTCATTCAAATTACTCTATTTATTTAAAAAAAAAAACCGGAAAAACACGCCAGGGGATATGGCGCAATATGTGTTTTTTGTGCTTCTAAAATGTCGCGCTTATTTGATTCATTTTATTAGTGTTCATTGTTAACAAACGATAAAATGCAAACGATGAAATTTATTTAATTCTATAATTTAAGCGGTTTTCTGAAAATCCCTATGATACATCGACGTTTAGAATCAAAGCTATCCAAGTGAAGAACACCCTAAGACTCAAGATACGCCAACATTAACAGATGTTCTACATATGCATCGTATGTTCTACATATGCAAATTTATAGGTCTACATTGGTACCTAAATTGGTGGTATGATATGATAATCGCAAAAAAACCCAGTTAAATACCACTAGAAAATGTATTGTGTCAACTTATTAAATAAACATTTAAAGAAAATATATGCAATCTCAGAGTTTTTTTTTATTATGAATATTTTTAGCTTATTTATTTTGTCTTTCATAGTTTTTCTTTACTCTCAACAAGTTACCCTTATCACTATCCTCATCGCTCTTCCTGCAGAGATGCCCGTTTGGGAAAATCGCGAACATTAAGAATCTCGGAGTTTCCAAAAAAAAAAAGCAATACAATAGGCTGCATTGTTATTTCTATAACAAAAGTATTTTAGACAATAAATAAATTTGCTACAATAGCATGGACGTTGTATTGTATTATTGCACCGTTGCAATCCCTGAGGAATATTGCAATGTTGCAATTGATGATTGTTGCAAATTTTCATAGTGATTAACGAATCGAAACGATTGCAAATGAATTTCAAAAATGCAAAATTGAAATATTACAACGTTGAAATATTTTAGAGATTTTCTTAGCGATTGACATATGTGTTGTGGTTTTTTTATACAAAAAATTGCAACAAGGAAATGGAATGGGAACGTAAACATAACGCGAATTCTTCCAATGAAAATAAAGAAAGCTTTAAACGATGCAAACAGTTAGACGAATATCTCTGTTGCACTTTTGGGATTCATTCGTTTTTGCAGCTGCAACAACACAAGGTGTTTATCTATTTCAGATATCAATAATACTGTAATACCGTATCGTCACTTATCGTAATCACTCATAAAAACCAACTCACTTAAGTGAGAAAAAAAAGGGAATGACAAAGATGAAAATAAATTTTCCTAACCTTTTCAAATAGAAAAGAATTTCCCATATGGGAAAATTTTTTCATCGAATTTCAATCGAAATTATTCAAGCACAATCTTTATTGCTAATGAAAAGTACCCTTAGCGAGTGTAACGCCTAAAAAAAAGATGAACTTTTATTTTTGCGTTCAACTTTATGGGCGATAATTTTAGTGAAAATGGAAATCAGCACCTATTGAACTACCTAAATGATAATTTTTGGTTTTCAATGAATAGGTAAGGGTAAATTAAAAAAGGAATGCCTAAATGAGTGCAAAAACATTTTAAAGGTCGATTAAATATCGATTAAACGAATACATAACGAGTACACTAGCATAAATTCAACAATAACTAAAATGTACTCAATAAACAATGAATATTCGCTAATAAAGATGATGCTGAAGTGGCTGGTCTACTAATAATATATAAAATCTTGAAAACTCCACAAAATTTGGCTATTTGCCAAACTTCTTTGTAAAAAAAGAAAATATTTACATTTGAATATCGATGAATAAGCCTTATTGGTAGACTAGTAAAGCGATTGATTACAACTTCTAGGGCATTTTGTTTGACTTTGATCTTTGGCCAACTTCTAGGAAAGCGTTTCGGACAAAGCATAATGGCCATAAATCCTTACTCATGTGACGTCATAATGAAATATTCATTGTCAACACGAAAATGATAGAAAAAGAAGAAGGAAGACACATATGTATATAAATATGAATATAAATATAAATAAATAAAAGTAAATAAATAAATAAATAAATAAATAAAAACAAAAATAGTACTGTACCATATCAGAGTACTGTACCATATTTCTTTATGAGTTTTAGTGATTGCTGCTAGTCTAAATTCAAAAATGTGCGTTCAGCAAATCCGTTAACTTCACTCCAGAGAAGCCTCTCTATGACTCCAACGAGGAATAAAAATCTGCTCCAAAATGGAGCAAAAACCTACTCCAATATGGAGCAAAAAATCTATGCCAATATAAGAGTTGCATTCATAACTTCCATATTGCAAACAACATCACAAAATCGTTGTGCTATTCAATACTAATTAAGCTAATACGGTATGATACGGTATGATAGCAATAAAATTATATAAAATAAAAGCATTTCTGCGTTTCTAATTAATTAGTGCCATAAAGAAATTCACTATGAAGAAATTTTGATAAATTCAATAAATGAATAAAAGTAAAATTCAAACATTAACGTACGAAGAGAAGGAAGATGAACAACTCCGGAACGCACTAAAAAGGCGGAGTAAAATAAAAAAAGCTCGCAATAAAAAGTGAATGCATACCAAGAGATGACAGCCGAAGAAAGGAAACAACTAGAATGAGACGCCACATTTCAGACGCCTAAAGAGCAAAATACGAAACATAAATAAGCAATCCAATGACGTCCGCCGTTCGTATTGAGGTACTTCGCTTATAGATCGTTCGATATTTGAATGAACATAGTAATTTTCAATAAGGTTTAAACGTTATCAATTATAGGTTTTCACACCTTACCTGGGTTTTATTCTAGGTTCAAATGTAATCAACTATCATTTAATCATAAATTCAAATATGAATAATGAACCTTTATTTAAAACTATATTCATTCATTAGGTATAAATTTCCTTTGAAATTAACCAAAATATCAATATCGGGGTTTTTTTAACCGGAAGTGTTAAACCTCTTTACAGCATTCTTTCTCTAAGCGTTATTGAATGCTTGCCTAAAGAGACGAACGAATCATAAAATATTGTTGGGAACGAACGATTCGCCATTCTAAGTGGCACTGATCAATGATGTTTGAATGACGGGTGCAATGCTTGGATTTAATGACCTTAACGCTTCAAATAGGCGATCACCCGATTACAAATTAGTGGTAATGAGCTGGAAAGGGAGGAGGGGGATAGAGAATGGGAAAGGGTGGGGAGGGGGTGGAAGAATATCTAAAGCAAACAACAAACTAAAAAAACATCTGTATTGTTTTAAGAGTTGAAGAACATCAACTTTTAAATCATCATTTCATTATAGCATTTATTCTCAACTACTCGATTTCACGAAGGTTTTTTTTTGCAACTGCAATTGCAATTGCATCAATAAATTATTGCAATGAAAAAAATATGCGATAAAATATTTTTTTGCATTTTGAAGAGAGGGACATTATTGTAATAGCGATAGAATACAATACAATCCTATTAATAGTACATATGTACTACTTAAATATAATGAGTGCAACTTTTTTTTAAATACCTCAAATATATGCGTAATGTGCTTTTGCAAAAATTTGCAAAATTTGAAATCGTTGCATTATTGCATTGCATTTAACGTATTCAAACATAACGTCACAATGCCACATTTGTATGTTGGTTCGCCTTTTTTTTTGCTTGAGGATTTGCCACGTCGATAGGTCTAATAACGAAATGTATTACTTCGTTTTTTATCATTCGTTTCGTGGGTTAATTAAAGAATTGCTCAATAAGGAAGATTGAAATGTAAAAATATATATGACACAAGCCTTTCCGGAATAATTTTTCCGGCTGTGAACTAACTTCCCAAAAAAAATGTATCGGAAAGAATATGTGTCATTCAAAAAAATAAATGAATAAATAAAAATAAAAATAAAAATAATAAAATAAAAATAAAAATAAAAATAAAATAAAATAAATCTCGCTATAAAGACAATAAAGAAAATCAAAACTACAACGTTGTCGGTCGGTCACAAAACTTTCTAAGATAGAAACTTATTTATCGCTCAAGCGTAATAATCGTCTTCTTATAGCATTATAGCAGTTCAAATAATGGCTTTAAGTGCAATACAACGTTGCACTACCTAAAGCCTCCGTACCTACTTATAACCCTATCATTAGTGGTAAAGGCTGCATCCGATGAAAGAGGAAATAAAAGTTTACTTAGGCTCAACTGTGAAAATAGTTTAAACTAACTTCAATTAGACAAGCTAAAAAAAGAGTGGAAGAAATTAAGAGTTATTCATATACGTATAAAAAAATATATGTATAAAAATTAACACATTTTTATATGTATATTTTCTAAGTATTTATATTTAAGATTAATTTTATATGCAAGAGTAATTTTATATTTTATATTGCAATATGCAATATTTGCAATACAAATTTTTGCAATACTGTATATTTGCAACATGCAATAAATGCAATCAATTTCAACACTTAATATCATAAAGTTTGATGGCCCGCACAAATTTCATGCACTTTAATGACGAAATAAATCGTCTGCACAAATATATTTTTTTTGTTCATATCTCTATCTTTTATAGATAGGCAGTGTTCTTCGCATTGATAGGCACTGATAATATGCTATATTATGACGAGCGAAAAAATATGCATATGATAGGTGAAAATTTAGTGGTTAATTTTGATAGTTTTTCTAATTAATGTAATCGCCTTATTTAATTTTTTATTTTTATTTATTTATTTATTTATTTATTTATTCATTTATTTATTTATTTATTTTTTATTTTTTGAGACATCGATCTCACGTAAACATTTCGCCATATAAACATCCATTTGCGTTATTGAGTATATCGGAGGGTAAATATAGTGCAATATTCACTTTACGACATAATGAATCAATAAAATGTGATTGCTCGACGTGAATCGAAGGAAATCGATGTTGATTTCAACGCGAACATTGTTGCATTATGGGGGATTCTCAGGAATTGCAATAGAATATTTTAAATAAATAAATAAATAAATAAAACAATAAATAAATAAATAAATAAACAAATAAATAAATAAATGAATAAATAAATAAATAACGATAAATTTTCTCATACGGCTGGATTTTCTAACCGAAGAGAGCACTCCCTCTGGAATCCTAAACATTCGATTGCGATCAATTTCGGCAAAAATGCAATGAGACTACAATAATTACGTTTTATCAGTAAGAAAACAAGCATCTTTTAATGGTATGAGCTGACTCTTATGGGATTCCTTTTTATGGATATATGTTGTAAGCCTTTTAAATAAATGCATACAGCTGATACGCAAAAAAAAAATCACATAAGGAAATGTCTGCACAAAATTATAACACATTTTCGCTGAAATTATAACACATTTTTGCTAAAATTATAACACATATGCATTAAAAATAATCTATTATTGTGAAATTAATGTTTGCTATAGAGAATATCGTATTACTACACGTTGAATGAATGAATATGAAAGGCATAAAATGCATTGATTGCTTGGAGGGACATCGTGAGCCAAAAAAAAAAAACCAAAAACAAACGATTATCTCATAGGTCAACAAATCAAATCCACAACATCGAGGTGCATCAAACGAAACAGCCTCAGGGAGTTTGTAAATGTTCTTTAGAGTCGATTTTTCTAAGTTAGGCAACAACAAATTAGTACATGTTTGTATTCGAAATTTGTTTATTTATTTATTTATTTATTTATTTATTTATTTATTTATTTATTTATTTTTATTTATTTATACTTGTATTTATATTTGTATTTATATTTATATTTATTTATATTTATATTTATATATTGTCGCCTAATATGAATAAGCTATCACAGCCAATTAGACATCTATAAGAAACTATAAAAGAGGGAAAACGGTTTAAAAACCACAAAACGAATCAGCAAACACAAAAATTAGCAACTCTTCCATGAAATTTCTTGGGAAAAATGCGTCTCTAAAATAGTTGGTAATGCCATAAATTTTTTTCTCCCATCGAGGGCCTCATTTCATCCTCCTCGATGTATACACAGCTCGTTTTGGGAATTTGCTGAGATAAAGAAGCCATAGGGTTTATAAAGCGATAGATACGGTACATAATTAGATAAGCTTAGTGATTATTAATAGTGATAAGCTGTAGTATTGAGACGATCGCTAGTAATATTCGAATTTTGAAGAGAATGTTTCCATTGCATCAATAAAAGGAAATATAAAACATTCGGATTAATAGCTTTAACATCGAAGCTAAAGGCGACAACAACATTAATGAATTCAATGTGTTTGATCTTTGATGTTTAGATAGTGCAATCTTTAATCGATTCCTAGTTAGAAGCTGTTTTAAATGCAATTAGATAGTCAACAATTCTATTCTTTCTTTCTTAAATCTTATTCTTTTCTAATGTCATGAAGCATACAACATTAAAGGAATCATTCCGGATTTAGGTCTACATTTTTCCGGATTGGGGTATTCAATTTTTCCGGGTCATCGTCGTTATTTCTCTTTCGATTCAAACTGTTTAAGCATTCTTTTATCAAATTCTCTAACATTTTATGGGAAAATTCTTGAGATTTTTTAAAATCAAAATTGACCGAAATATTTTTTTCTCGACCGGTAAAATATAGTCACGCAACAAGAATGAAAAGAATAACATAGTTTGCAAACGATTTTTTTTAAGTTGAACTCATATTCCGGTCCGGAATTGATTGCTAGACTAAGATATCATTTTTGAACAGTTAATTTTTAAATGTAAATCCGCAAATCCGGATATGATCTAAAATTCTCTTCATATATTCTATCAACTCAATCCTGAAATCCCACATACATGTAATCCTGAATAAGGAGATTTACTCATCGAATAAGTAACGAGGACGAGCGATACGAAAACAGACAAAAAAAGAAGAAGAAATAAATGCAAACAAAACGATTGGTGGTGAAAGCAACGCAAGAAATGCGATAGGGTCCATAGGCGCTGTACTATTAAAAGGGTATTTGTTGTGTGATAGAGAAAACCGAAGAAAAGGAAGGACGCAGAATAAGGCAATGAAATTAGAGTGCAATACAACGATCGTTTTTGCTCAACCATACGAACGAATAAGCAAACGGTTGATTCATGAATGCTTTGATTTTCGAAGAGAATATCTCTTTCTCTCTCATATTTCGATTCGAAAGAAACGATGCAAATTTTCAAGTTTATTACAAATTTTTTTAGTAAAAATAAACGTTGGCAACTTATACGTTCATTAGATATAACACAAAATAAAACCTTTATCTTCATTGCAGACATTACTAGATGATGATAACTTGTATTTGCATTACAAGCATTATTGAATATGAAAAAACAATCGAAGTTAACTGAGATGAACGTTTGCTTTCAGTCGTTTATTATCCATATTTCAATCCAGAAATTGATCCAGGTTCCAATCCAGAAATTCAGAAATTGATCCAGGTTCTAATCCAGAAAATGGCATGTTAGCTATGGATTGATAAGAGAATATATAACAAACTTTACGACCACATCTGTGCTAATCAATCTTATCTTAACTGACAGATGAAACCACACATGTATATATACATATATACATATATATATATATATATTTATAGACATATACATCAATATACATCAAATATATTCACATACAAATAAATTGCATCACAAATATTTAATTGTAATCATTTATAAAAACAAATGCAAAGAATGTTAGATGAATGAGCACAATAAGCACTTTCGCATTCCACTTATGTGGCGAAACGATCTCAGAAGATATTAGAAAAAAATAATATGTGGAGAATAATAGCTTCGTATTTAGCTGATCTGACCGATTCGAAAAAATCTTCCCAAAGATTCGTTCTTTTATGATTCAACCGTTGAAAGCTTAAAATCTAATCGTTCATAAAATGGATGCAATTTTTTTTAAACATTTCAATTGCCTACAGCTACTCTCGAGGACGATAGAACAATTTGGTCGTAAAATAAGACAGTAGTTATACTCATCACATTTTGCAAGTTCTAGCTTCATCGGTTCCGTGGTTGAAAACACCGCATAGATAGGCAAACAGACACAACAGTATATGGAGATGATTTTGGTCAAATGCACTTTTGCATGCAAAAGCACATAAAAGTGGATTGAAGATACTGGAATCGTTAGCCGAACAAATGGATTCTTCAATTGCCATATACGCCATGAATAAATTTGTTGCATTTAATGTAAGTGAAATATCGAATTTCGAATTCCATTATCCACCATCCATTATGTAGATTTTCTTCTCACAATCAACTTCGAGCTTCATTTTTCAACTCCCTTCCCCCTATCAGCCTATTCCCACTCACCTCCATAGGGGAATTGCTTTATTTTACCACTTATCTTATCAGTTAACTTTACCACTTATCGCTTAACTGTTTATAGTAATACACAAATGCATTTATCGCTTAAATTTCACCACTCATAACTCAACAATTTATTAAAAAACTTTCAATAATAGAAAAAGCCGTCGCTCCGAATGACTCAACCAAGTGGACATTATAACACTGTAGTGGTTTAGTAGTGGAGATGGGTGAACACTTTTTATGTGATCGATAATTTCTGCGCGATCAAATCAAGAATTTATGATCAATCGATAATTACGGCGTCCATTTTTTGTTTTTTTTTACAGCGGTTATATTTTCGTCGTCAAGGCCGCTAATAGTCATGGAGTGGCTATTGCCGAACACGAAGATAGCTATAGCAAAAAAAAAGAGTGATAGAAATCTCTGCTCGATGACCATCAAACTCGGTGACCACTAAGTTTATTGGTCACTATCCCAATGGACTGTAGAATTCGGTAAGTTTTGCACGAGCATCTTAAAACTTAAACGCCGCAAGACTACAAGTGCGCGAATATAGCAATGCTGGAACTTTTTTTTTTTTGAGGGGGTGAGGGAGGCGGGGGAAGCAATATGTCATTCAATGATGATGGAAAAATTTATATGCTCGGTATTAGCAAGCAATATTTCCCAAGTTCAGTAGTGGCTTATTGCGTCGCTAATTGCAATGAACGTAGATAACCGCATTCAGTTGATTTTTATTGAAATGGACTTGGAGGTTGTTGCCGGAAGAAGTAGTAATTATTACTGGTCAATACTTACCAGTCAGTTGGTAGTTACCGCATTTACCTGCTTTCACCGTACCTCCAACATAAGTCATAAACATACAAATACCCGTCGGGTGTCTGCATCAATGCTAGGCGTCTTCTTATTGTCTAGATTACTATTGACAATCGTGAGGCTCATTACTGCTGACAGCCGACGATTATTGATTAGCTGGAAGGAAAAAACCAGTGGTTAAGCAAGGGGAACCAGGAAGAAGCAATCAGTAACGTATGAGCAATACACCATGGAAGACAGCAATGGCTGTGCTGCTGTCATTTAATAGACACCACTAATAAGTAAATAATTGGGCTCGTCACCGATTGGTGACAGCGGTGAATTACAACAGTTTTTTTTTACAATTATTATTTCCTTTCGCCTATAATTTTTAGGTTGACTCTTCAACTCTTTAAATGTTTTTAATTTTTTTCATTCTTCTACTTTATATTCTAGTTTTAATTTTGAGGAATTTAATATATCACAGTTTTAGAATTTATTCGATATTTTTGTTATTTATTGATTTTTTAAACATAAAAAAGGCTCATATGTCTTTTTTTTTCTCAAATCTTTTATGACGATTGCAACGATCGAATAAACACAACGCCGATGGCAGATAGAAATTTACGATAAGATGTTGACATAACGACCTTCGAAGTAATAAAAATGATTGCGCTGAAATTCCACTAAATATTTCTTTTTTTTTCGCTGAAATTTGTCCCAAAATTCACAAAAAAAACAGAAACGAAATATTAAAAAATTTCAGAAAAACTAAAAAATATATAAAAGCTTATCTACTATACTATGAATATTTATTTATGCATAGGATCATATTAAACACAATAAATAAATTTTGATTCTTTGTTGCATCAAACATTCATTTAGCCGAGGTTACTCATTTTCTTGCTATCACTAACTCTGACTTAACTGTAATATTGATATTTACTTTCCTATATCACCAGATTATACAGCAATAGGATACGGTCAATCTAAGCTGGGACCAAAGTATACGGTCAACCTAAGCTTAAACAAAAATACGGTACCAATTAAGAGTGATATCTGACCATTATATCTGGATTTTGGAATTTGATAAGCCCTCTCCAACTTTTGGTAGTAAGGATGAATACTCCTCAAGTCGTATTTAAATTAACCTTTGAGAGGATAAACTATGAATTTTAAAATATAAAAATATCGTTGTTAAATATTCGATCCTTTCTTGCAAAATTTGTCGAGAAATCAAGCTCCGGAGTCATTTTATTATGATTTCTTAAATGCTGACATATAAATTAGAGCGAAATCACATAGGGGTTTTCATCAAAAAATAAAATAAAATAAAATAAATCGGTCATTCGACTTTTGCTACTCAAAAAAAGATCAATTCTAATAGAGAATAGGTTTTCTAATTGCGAATATTTCCGCCACATATGGCGAACTCTTTTTTTTTATAGAACAGACTCAATAAATATAAAAATTAATAAAAATGGAAATACAATTCAGAAAAGGGTACAAATAAACGATTCATAATTTGATCGTATTGATATAGAATTAAAATTCAATAATAGAGTAAAAATTTTAGAAGTAATCGATTTCGGTGCAAAAAAACTTGAATTGAATTGAATTAAAAGTCTTTATTGTTGTAATTGAATATTTTTGTTTGTGTTATCCGAATAAAAAAGATTGATTTTTTTCTTCTTCAAAGGAAGTGGTATTGCTTAGATAATCATTGATCAACTAACTGTTAGAGGAAACACTTCGCTAATGACGAACAACGCCAATTTTTGTTTCCATGCAGTGAACATAATTGAATGTTCACCACATCATCTCTTCCTTTAACGATCACATCATCGAAATATTTAGTAACAATATTACTGCTTATTATTTATTATATATATATATACTTGTTTATTTATCTGTTTATTTATATCAATGGGTTTTTATTATTAAGTACAGCGTACCTTGTAACGTACAGTCATTCGCTGATGTTTCATCGCTAAAGGTGGTCGATTAAGCGATGAAGCAATGAGTGTTTTCGTTGAGTCTCCGTATATAACTTTAAAAAAAATTTTTTTTTCGGGTATCAAATTTCGAATTTTTCAAAAAAAAAAACAATTTCAGGTTGGTGATAAAATTTGGATAGGGAAAGTTCGATTGTAAAATCGACCATTTTCGTCGTATTTTATTTTACTTTTGTGCTTATCTTATTGAGTTGGTTAGCGTAGGTGTTGTAAAACAAGTTAACTGTAACTCCGACGAAGTACTCAACGTTCTTACTTACCAACGCCGTTGTCCAGAAATCCAGAAATCCGCAAATCCAGAAATAAGGGTCTGTACGGTTATCGCTTTTATGCTTTGAATGTTCCCTCACTTTCTTTCTAAGAAGCATTTTCCAACAATAGCAGTGCTATAGCCAGTTTTCACTCCAGCTTTCTTTCTCTCTGGTTCGAGTGCTTCTTTTTTTTATTGCCCTTCCTTCCTGGGATTCGATAAGGTAAAGGTAGGAGGGGAGGGGGGTGGGGGGAGGGGGAGGAGTTTATCCTCAAGCGTCGGATCAGATATATTCGGTCTTTTTTCTTTCATTTTGTTTTGTTTTGTTTCACTTCTTTTCCTGGGGGAGGGGGTGAGCAAAGGGAGCTTTAGTGTTGTTGAAGCAAATTAGCCAGAATGGGGATTTACTCGTTCCATAAATATAAAGCTGTCAAGCAATAGTGATGTTTTTGCTCGATACAACCCACCCATCCTTTGAGTGTTTATTAGTACCCGAGTTAAATCCGGTTCCGATCTTGATCGCAACCGGAGCCGAGATCACGTTTCACGTATGATTGTATAAAGGTAGGCTGGAATCGGTAGACAGCAGGATCCAAACTTTCTTAGATCCGGTTTAAGCGATTACGTATGGTTATATAATCCGGTTTTAGTCACCACCGGTACCAAACTTAGCCCATAGCCGTTTGTTTATCATACAGTCGGAACTTACCTCATATAATCTTTTAATTGCAGTGTCAACTATTAGACGCTAATTTTCAGGAATAATGCGACGATCAATGATATGTTATATACGTATGAAACGTTTTCTTCCGTCAATCTTCCAACGTTCAGCTCCTCAGCTAGACGGAGATCAAACGATGTCCAAAGAACAACAGGTAAATTCTTAGCAAATTTACGAAGAAAAAAGCTTTGAACAGGTAGATTTTTCATAAAAGTTTATAGGAATTATCTTTTCAATAATGATATATCAATACCGTAATTGATGAAAATTAAGTTTGTGACGACGGCGATACGATGAGCACGGCAATCATAGAAATGCGATTAATACGAGATATACAAGTTGGATCTAGGGATCTACTTTTCAGTTCTTTATAATTTTTGATAGTATGGCCTATACTAAAACAGTTCTCTATTTATCTTTCATCCATCTCACTGGGCATTTAATTACACCCACAAAAGGTATCAACTGACCTTTAGATTTAGACCGATGAAGAAACGGAGGAGAATAGGTCGCTAGTCCTAAAAAAGCTGTCAGCAAATGAGCTGGATTTTAAGGAAAAATAGTTCTTTTTAGGGGGAATGGCCGATTATTTCCTCCAGCAAAAATACGCTTCTGCCATCGACTGAAGAATAATGAGAATGGGAGGGAGGGTGAATTTTATTCTCACCTTTCTTTCGTTGTTTTCCTTTCAATAGAATTTTTTTACTTCGCAACTGTTTTTTTTCATTTTTTCACAAATATTCATAAAAATTATGGTGGAACTAAAGAAATTAAAGTAGAATTCTGAATTTCCTCTATGATAAAATGACTTTATTTAAGGAGAAATTGAAAGGAGCTTTATCGAAATTACGTATCGATGAACCACGTATGCTTCCAAGAGAAACCGAACTAACCGAATTCGATAGCGAAACTGCCCTCGACGATAGTGTAGATATGGATTCTATCCGAGCTAGAGGGTCAGTTCGTTTTGTTTTTTGCACTTCTCTACCATCGTTTCAATCTCAAATAGTAATGATTTATTAATAGAAAGTGGGTCGGAGGAGGGGGATTGAGCATAAAACCTCCTTTCGAATTTTTATTTTATTTAAATCTGGATAGGGAATTTTCTCAAACTTTTCAAAGTAAATGCTCGAAAATTCTCCATTAATTTTCATTTCTTTCTAACAATTTTCCTTCTTTTAATGCAGTGAGTCCCATCCGAGAATTTCTGTTATGCTATTGAGTAAGGTTTTTCTTAATAAATGTGGTTGTATTCTTTGATATGCTAATGCATGTGAGTAATACAATGCAAATTGATTGATAGTTTTTAATCTCAATAAGGAATTAGAAGAATAGCCGCAAAAGAAATATCGAATCGGTGCATGCTCATTTCTAGATGCTTACTTATGGGCATCGATTTCTGTTATTTATTTTGTGGAAATATTCTTTTGTTGATACCATTCCTTTATATTTGTTATGGGATATATGCAGCTATGATTGTAATTAGAGGAGATAGTAAGGATTTAAAGGGGAATATCGCTTATAATTCGTTATTTTTGTGCAAAACTTTATGATCTGTTTGCTGGATTAATATTTTTATTATGTATTTTTTGGTGAAAAAAATATTTCAATTAGTGAAGAATTTTCACTAACCAAAATGATTTTCAAGAAATTGGATAAATTTTTCTTGATTATAACTTTATGAGTGAAATTTTATTTTGTTTTATTCTTTTTTTTTTTTTTTTAGATTCCTAAGATATCGATACAACTATGAACCACCAAAAGATTTGGAGGAACGAATACGAAAGTTGATCACAAAAGAATTGACCGATGAATTAGTAGATAAACAAGAAGATTTGATGAAAATTGACCTCACAAGAAGTACACAGCTAAAATTTAAGGTAACTCTTTACCTATATTTCTTCATTTATATACTCTTCGAGGTTTAGACTCAGCTTTGAGGATTTACTGCTATTGGGAAATATCGAACGATATAAGCCGTTGAGTTTTATAAACGGTGAAAAGGTGGTTTGGTTTTTATTATTAGTACCTAGCTGGAGATTTGTTGATACAGGAGGCGCTTGATTTGAACGTTGCATATGAGAGAGTCAGCAAGCATATTTTCTGACTGCATGGAAATATTTTTTCGAAAATCTGCAAAGATATGGGGGGAGGGGGACGGGGAATTAGGAAGGGGAGGGGGAGAGAGCCAGTATACTGTTATGAGTTGTTTATGTTTCGTCATCATTTTGAATCTTTTAAGACGTTTTATTATTGGATAGTATAAATCAACGTATTATGAGAAGGGTGTACTGAAGAGTTAAAACCGGAAATTGAAAGGTCAAAACCGCAAATTGAATGGTCAAAACCGGAAATTGGAAGGTCAAAACTGTAAACTGAATGGTCAAAACCGGAAACTGAAGGGTCAAAACCGGAGACTGAAACTTCTGGGAACATTGGACTTAAAATTGCAAAAAATACTAGGTCATCAAAAAATGCCAGAATAAAAGTGATGTCAAAGTAGGATTGTGATAGATTACTGCATACTTTCAATTCAGATCATTCTTGGGGGTATTTTTGCAGCTTCATGAGGAAAACTAAATGGTATATTTATGTGAGGTCTTTCAATCGGTCATGTCAGGTCCTTCGGCCAGGTCATGTCAGGTCCTTCGGTCAGGTCATGTCAGGTCCTTCGATCAGGTTACGTCAGGTCCTTCGGCCAGATCATGTGAGGTTCTTCGATCAGATCATGTCAGGTTCTTCGGTCAGGTCATGTCAGGTCCTTCGGTCAGGTCATGTCAGGTCCTTCGATCAGGTCATGTCAGGTCCTTCGGTCAGGTCATGTTGGTCAATTGGATGTCAGGTCATTTGTAGTTTTTAAAATATTATCTACCTATAAGATATGATTTATTCGATTTAGGTATTAGATTTAATTGGGAGAACGCTCAAACACACAGTGCCGAACGCTGAATTGCATCGTATGAAAACGGTTGAAGATGTGATTGAATTTTATCGACAACCAATAAGTAATCTAACGGAATATGCAAAAATGGCACGAGATGAAACCTTGCCGAAAAATTTGCATATTATGGAGCATCCAGTTAGATTCCATCCCGATGATAAGGATGCCTATCATGGAGGTAAAAATTTTAGAATATATTGTTTTATTATTGTATAGTTTTAGGAACGATTGTTTGTTGTTTTTTTCTTTAATTACTTAGATTTGTATTTTCAGATCACTTTTTAGCTTATATGGAGCTATTTTTTGGTTTATTTTTTCTAGAATATACCTTAGAAAACATCCTTTACCATTGGCTTTTTTTTCACCAAGTCTTTTCCTTTTCAGTTTCTTCTTTCTGCTCATTCTCTCCCCCCCCCCCCCCCCCCCCCCCCCCCCNCCTTTCGACAGATCACTCCCAATAAAGGAAATTATTATTATTTTACCAAGCTATATATAGGTCATTATAAACCAAGTGTTGCCTAGAAGTTTGATTTCAGCGATGAGCTAATTCGATGTTAGAGTAGAAAGTAGTAACGATTCATTGGTTTAATGAATTTAGTTTCTCTTTTCTTTAACTATCGGAATGTGAAATCGATAAGATTATAGTAAACGTTGCTTCACTAAATTACACAAAAATCATTCGTAATATCTAACGAGAAGATTGACATATTCTTTTGATGGTCATTTTTATTGATTTAGAATAAATGAATTATAATGATAGAAGGGTTCACAAGGTGATGATTATTGCTGGATAATATTCCATAATTCTATTAAAGGAGTGACCGCCTATCCGGGTATTGGAGGTAGAGTATTAGGATTACGTAATAAACGACTCTATCGACAATTTCAACCAAGAAAAGAATGGTTCGACTATGAGGATCAATCGTTTGATTATACTCGATCCGATAAGGATATGCCTTGGGATCCTGAAGTGGCGAAACGTATGGATAGGTATCCATCAAAGAAATATATCCTTAGCAAGAAAGCTTTTGAACGACTTTAAGATATGAATGGTGGACTTCATATTCGAGATAAATGAAAGTAGAATAGGGGGGATTTATTGGTTGGAATAAAAATTTAGCAAAGATATGAATTGGAGAAATTGCCCCAATAGGAATTCAATAAATTTTACCTAGAAAATATGTAATAATAGTGAAAATGAATGATTTTTTTTGTTGTGCTTTAAAAGTAACTGATATACAAGCAAATAGCATGAAATATTTCGAATGGAAGGGGAAGTAATAGCTTTGATGGGTATCCTTACTTTTCATTTGGATTCTCCTGGAACTCGATTGTCTCTCCTGGATGTCATTGTGATGATCGTCGATACAGCTATATTTGTGTTTCCTACATGAATTTTTGTATTTATTGTACTGTAGACATTTTTGATTGCCCAAAAAGGATACTGTAATAAATGTATTAATGAATGTGGAAGAATATTTGATGCTTTGTTTATTCCATAAAGCAAGCTCTACCATGAAGCATTGTTAACAGCAAGTGAAATAGGCGCTTTTGATCGACGTAGCAGTTGATGAATGAGCTTGAACCAGAAATCACGTACTAGGTGGTCAGGCGCTTTTCAGGTTTGAATTTGTAGCCCAACGTTTAACCATCGTAGGTAAACTGTAGTAATATTTCAGCTTGATTTATTCATTTTATTTAGAATTTGAAGCGGATGGAGCGACGTGGGAAGTTGTTAATCGTTCATAAAGGATTTTAAAGAGTTTAATGTTTTCAATAATAACTTTCGTAAATGTTTTACTATTTTTAAAAGTAATAAGCAGTAATTAACCTTTTTTTAATAATTGCATCGTACAAATTGTACAATTGGGATGACAGTATATGTAGAAATATTAAAATATTAGTCAAATTAAGTTGTTAATAGGATACGATTATGAGTAAGGAAAATATCTACAACTGTAATTGTATAATTTCTTATTGGTGAAAATATTTTACTTTATGTTTGTACTATTTCGCCCATAAAGTAAAGCTGAACTAGGAGGATATACGGAGAGGAATAGAATGGAATAGAGTACTAAAGAAATGCTCTATATGCCACTTTAATTGCAACGATTTTATTGTTTTTCCAGATTTTTTAATTATGTTTATTTCGATTTTCGTGAATAAATATTGATTGCTTTTTTTCTTATTTTTCTCATAAATATTGCATTTGAAAATTTGAATTTTTGCAATTTTATCAATGGTTTTGCAATATCAAATGTGGAAAGTTTTGAAAAAAAAAATCAAAAACGACAAAAATAAAACGAAACAAGACAACAAAAAGAAAACAGCAACCAGCTACCCGCCATCGAATATTAATGCTAAATCAAGACTATTATATTATATTTTAAAATTGCAATTTCATTTCTAGTAAATTATCGTAGAGAGGAATAAAAAGAAATATAAAAATTCGCATTTTTCATTTTAAAAAAATTCATGTTTTTTCTCCATTCTCACGTCATTTATTACGATAAAACGAATGAATTTGATAGGTAAATATTCTATGTTATGATCATCTTTTTATCAGTCGTTTCGTATTTGAGATTTATTCCCTTTGATTTAGGAAAAAAGATTTGCCTGGACTATTAACAATTTTAGGATTTCTGAATATTTCAACATTCAAATCAGTGAATATTTAATGGAAAATTGAAGCAACATTATAGAGTATTTGAAAATCTTATAGTTTTTTTGCTTCTTTTTTATTGATAAGTTACGTAATCATTGATCATATAATATAAAATATTGTCTAATAAATATGCAAATTCAAATTTAAAGCTATGAGTAGAAAAATATTTATTATAACGAATTATCATTAATTTAATAATCGATCGTATGCCTAAACTTTATAACCCCACCCTTCGATGTTTATGATAGTTTGTGTGTTATCATTTCTGATAGCATAGTGTTTTTCGATGTCTTGCTTAGGTGAGAATTCAATCAACGATTGCAAACGCACATACACTTCACTTGCAACGTTTACGGACGATAATGAAAAGCGCTTTGTTAGCAAGATCTCTTCTCAAAGTGTAAGGAATTCGTTGTTGTTTTTTTCTTCAACTTTTTTTTTCACTACCTCCTAAAAATAATTTCAATATTTATGACTTATAGTAATATTTGCAATGACGTCATTTTATTATTATAATGCAATGACGTCATATTAGTTAATTTGAATTTTATATCGTATTTCCTCGTACTGTCCAAAAGTATTTTCCCACAAAATGTGAAATTCTCCAATTATTTGCTCGGTTGCTAAGGATGTAACCACCATTAAAAGTAGGATTAGACAAAGCGGATATTATTTCTCGAGTAGATATCGGATCGTCCTAGTTATTAAGATGTCTTGGATGTCCCAGCGAGACATTTCTGACCATTGATCAGACTCGTTCTGGAATTTCTAAAATCGCTCTGCTTTTCTTCTTTATTAAACACAAATTCAACATACCTTTTATACATGTTTCCCCATTTTTCCACTAATATCATAGACAAGCTGTGATGCCTATATTCTCCATCCCTTTGAATCACCTAAGTGCTATTGTAGCTGTAAAAATACACCGAAACTCGAAATGAGGCAATAAATCATCACAACTGAGCAGTAGAAAATGGTTGCGATACGTGTAAAATGAGGCAAAGAATAAGAACACATTACATTAATGACGCTGTAAACATTAATTAAATAGCTAGCAATTTTGAACACTCCAAGCGTGAAACCTCTCGAAGTTCAAATATTGAAACTTAAAAGAAACCTGAAATTAAATCTGAAATTAAACCCCTGAAATTTTCATAATTAAACATTCCCAATTAATAGAATTTTAAGTAATTTAGCTTGAAGTGTACTGGTAAGAAGTTTCCTCTTTTAATAGCAGATTATATCCGAAATGACGACAACATCAATGAAGGCAATTGGATTCGACGATTATGATAGCTAGTAGAAAATAAAAATGAACTCTTATTTTCTATGCGGGAAAGAATTTCGACTGTTTCGTCTATGCGTTAGTGACCTGAAATTCCAAATTCTCGTGATATCTCGAGCTTCGAGGACGGGAGTGCCCGACGCCTTGGATCAACCTGGATCTCATGGAGCTCCAGCCTTCGGGACTTTCTGACCATTCTGAGGGTGATCTGAGCTCTAGAGTCGGGACTTCCCGAATCAATGGTCTCATGTTTCTAATGCTACTATTTGCCGTGCGTTGAATCCGTGAAACAATTAGATGAAGGTTTCGGATATGGATAGAGATTTCGAATCAAAAGATGTCCTTAAATTTTGAGTCATTAGCATATAATTTCAATGAAACGTCGAAGTGAAAGATGGAAGCATTATGGGGACGATGTGAAATAAGAAATGAATTTGTTTTAACGATAAATAGGCGATTGCATTAATTACAACGGAAGAAGAAATCACTCTCCTCTTATTAAGACGAAGCGGAAGTCGGCTGGCGATGATCGTCATATTTGAGACATTATATGCAAAAAAAAATTAATTTGATGTAAATATAATGCAATATTGCAATATTGCAATTTTGCAATGGAATTTTGTAATGCAATCAAATGCAATTTTCGAACAGACATAAAGCGAAGAGTGAAAGGGAATTTCTTCGATGCCACTCACGAATCGATAAGAGCTTTTCTTCGATGAAAATTTCTCGTCTAGAAGAAGCGTTGGATTTTGTAAAATGCATATAGCAGCATCACATGTGTGCACATCTTTTTGCGAAAAAAAATACTAGTATGCAAATTTTCAGAAACTTCATCCAGTACATTTGAATAAATAAATAAATAATTACGGAAATAATAGATAAGCTAAAGACAGTGATGAACAACTCCTAGGATCGCATTCCGGAGATCCATTTGCATATATTTCTGGCCGTTTAGTTCTAGCCAAAGATTTCTGATGCGACTTTGACTCCGACATCTTCCATCTTTATTAAATAATAATTCTTCTACGATAAATTATCGATTTATCGATTAATTTGATCTGCAAATTCGGCACATAATCGATCCGACCGATTTATTGATCTTCTTTCTGGATCAAGTGGTCTTCTGCAAATCTTACAGTTGTAATGTCGCATTCGCAACTTCTCATCGCGACTATTTAATGTATGAAAAAAAAACTCATCTACACTACTCAACCGTTCGCATCTATATACGCAATCGCGTTGCACTTCTATGAGCACCAAAAAAAAAATTGGACGCCTCAAAGTTAGCAAATCGATAGACATGCATCTGCACCAACATCCAGAGTTTTTGTTCTCAAACGAGTTAGTGACAGCTGGTGAACTAGAGAACTAGAGAAGAGAACATCAGAGTAATGAGAAAATATAATGGAAAAAGAAGATAGCGGCTGGAGTAGTTGTATTGTCTCTTCATTGTCTATATCTTTTCTAGTTGTATATATCACTCTTCACATAGTGTATACCAGTTTAACTTTTATTCTCTGACTTACATAGAAACGTATATATTCATAGTAGAAATGTTTTACTGCACTCTCTTTACTGCCCACGTAACTTCTCTCCTCAAAATATATCAGGCGGAAATTGCACTACTCTACAGAATGCTCTAGTCAGTGTGCAAAAGGCTTGTGGAAATAGGCGGTCTTATCTAACGCTTTGCTTCGACGCTGTCAGTGCTGTACACACCCTATGAACCTCACATATCTTCTGTTGCGTCGTTGGTGCCAGCCAGCTGCAACGTTTGTTGCTCGGTGTGCGGCTAGCCACTGTGCGTTGTCGAATGCCATTTTTGGGATGTATATTGTTGGCTGTATATTTCGCAATGAATAAGGCTTCTACAATATACTAGTATTCGACTTGCTTTAGTTATACTACTTTTTGAATGATGATTGGTGTAAAGCAGTAAATACTCTCGATTTTATCCCACTAAGAAGTGAAATAAACCGATTGTTAAGTGCAAATTTCAGTTCATTTATTTATTATTTATTTATTATTGAAAAAAAAGTATTTCTTTTTATAGGAGTGAACAAAAAAATTCAATATATTTTAGGCTAGCATTTTACCTGTGTTTGATAATGTTGTTAGAACATTTTTCGCTAGCTGCAGAATATTTCACTTCAGATAATTGAAATCTAAGGGCATAGATGATTGAAATCTAAGGCGAATTTTATTGTTTATGGTTATGCAAATGAGTTCGATTAGTAAATTGACTTACCAAATTTTAAATTGAAGATTTATTGTTAAATACTTATATGATGATATAGATGCTATTTCTAAAGTTTGGCAATTAGAGATGCTGTAATACTCTTCCTGCGTTGAAAAGCATTTGCTCTTCTATATTTATTTACATCCTTCGAACAAGAAACGAGTGAATAAACGTAGAAAGAACGATTAGGCATACGATGCACTCTTGCAAATCACTCATCTCCTTAATCACTTTCTAAGTTATCAACAAGTTGCTAAAGTATGCAAAATAATGCTGTCGTATTTTAGTTATTCTAACCATTCGCATAAGTCAACAAAATTTCCTTGTCATATTATGACCAATTATGGCCAGATATGGCTAGAAGGCATGCATTTTTGTCCCCTCCTCCTCCTCTTGAAATGCCTATAATTTTTGATGGGCAATTTCATCGATTGGGCAAAAAATATAGATTTCTTGCATTCGCAAATGGTTGGTTCCACTTCCGTGCCATGCGCAATCATTTTTGCAGTGATAGGCAATGATGCCATCGCGATTATTTGCTCTTTACAATGTATTTCTATCACAGCAGTACAACAATGTATCTATTTTATATAAATAAATATAAATAAATAAATAAATAAATAAATAAATTAAATGAGTAAATAAATAAATAAACAAATAAATAAATAAATTTTCAAGATATTTTCACTTTTACTAAATTCCCATAAAAAATTTGCATTTTTATGTGAAAATCGATAACGCAAATGTGGAGCGTTTATTTATTTTTTAATTATTTACCTGTTGAAGTCTGTTATAAAGGCGTTGTTTGCAGCAAATCGCCACTCTTTGGGAGTATCGCCGAACTATCGACAACAATGCCAATCACCCGTATTCACGCTCGTCAAATCTATGACTCTCGTGGTAATCCAACGGTTGAAGTTGATCTTACCACCGAGAAAGGTGAGTGATTTTAACGATTGTTTTATGTTCTCGATTTACGACTAATAATCGTCCATCACTAATCTACACCTTTATGAATATAATAACTAAATCTTTAAAAAATTAAGGCGATAAAAATTTGAATAATAAAATGTCAAATAAACTTAAAGATATTTTATAAGTGAGAAATGGTCGTACTGTACTAAAAAGATAAATTATACTGTACTAAAAAGATAAATTATACTGTACTAAAAAGATAAACTGCTCTTGCATGTGAATGCTTTTGACGAAGAGAGGGACTGTGAGGGAATGGATGCATGGAACACGTGCTCTTAATGTTTTACCGTAAGACTGCACTATATGTATGTATGTTTCGCAAGACTTGGTGGTCATCCTATCATAGCGTCGAGAGCAACAGGTAGCAACAGGTAGGATCTGCCATGTAGGTGAAGTAGTTCTTCACATACGTCGTCAAATCGACACCCGACAGTCGATGCTGACAGCCGATCCTAGATTATTGAATGCAATGATAAGGACATAGTAACATTGTTTTCGATAAACTATACAAGGCATTTATATTTTCTCGTTGTAACCGATTGTGTAAAGGTATCTTCCGCGCGGCAGTACCTAGCGGTGCGTCGACGGGTGTGCACGAAGCTTTGGAATTACGCGACAAGGATAAAGCCGTCCATCATGGCAAGGGAGTATTGCATGCGGTTGCGAACATCAACGAGAAAATTGGCCCAGCTATAGTTGCCAAGGTGGGCATTTACATTGTCTGCCTTGATCGTTCTTCCCTGATACTTCAGGCCTGGCAGCAGTTTGTTTTGAGAAATTGCAACTGTAGTTTTGAAAGTGGTTCAAATATACTTTCTACTTACAATTAACTTTCACTGGTCGAATCAGTCCTGAAATCTTAGTCGCTCCACTGCGTTTGATCTGGTGCATAACTCGAAATGCCCTCGAGGGTTATCTTACGATGAGTTGGGATAGAGGACTTGCAGAGATTGTTCACTTCAAAGGGTTTCAGAATGGGATGTCCATAGGTGTAACTAAAGGTCAAGTCAGTATTCAATGTGTCCAAAGGTCAAACTGTCGCTTTCAGAACTTCTGCCCCACTCAACAAGTCGAAATCGACAAATTCATGCTGGCGCTTGATGGCACTGAAAATAAATGTAAGTATTTGATTATGTGATTACAAGTTTCTTCTACTATTTTCCGTTGAAAATGCAGTTGATCTTTTTCTGTTCGATAGAAATGTTTCTAGATAACTGTTGAACTTAAAGGTGCGAGTATATTTCTGCTAGATTTTTGGGCTTCTTGAAAGAGCGATCGGCCTTTTCGCCGTTTTTTGGGAGGTCAATGCAGGTTTTTTTGATACCACAATTGTAAGGGTCACCTCTACTTGGTTAGTCCTGGTCGTCTAGGATTTGCACCCTCCCTGAGGATTTCCATCCTCTGGTGGGATGGGGTAGAGTGAATTGCGAGACGGCATAGATATAAGGATGAACAGTTTATTCTACAGTTACTTATTGCATTGATTGCATATTGAACATGCCAATCGTACAAGCAGTATGAATAGTATCATGTAATGTCTGTCTATGATGTTGCATGACATGGATGCTTTAGCGAACCTCGGTGCGAACGCAGTCCTGGGTGTTTCGCTTGCCGTTGCAAAGGCTGGTGCTGTTCACAAGGGTTTGCCCCTCTACAAATATATTGCTGAGCTGGCAGGAATCTCGCAAGTTGTGTTGCCTGTACCCGCATTCAACGTTATCAATGGTGGATCACACGCTGGCAATAAACTTGCCATGCAGGTATACTTACTGCGATTGTTTACTTTGTTTACCTGTTTAGTTACTTATTAGTTGGTAGTTATCATTCGATACGTTGGCAGAACATTTTAGAAGGAGATTAACTCAAAATATGTCACTAATTATATATATATATATATTATGAAAATAATGGAAATATTTTTCGTAAATAATGAAAATTTTTTTTTCTTTCCAGGAGTTCATGATTTTGCCTGTTGGAGCGCATTCGTTCGCTGAGGCAATGCGTATGGGTTCTGAAATCTACCATCACTTGAAGGTAAATTATGAATCCACCATCCGTCTGGTGGAATTTCCGATTTCCTGAACTCTCGCATTGGTCATTTGATGACCACTTTGCAATGGTCATCTGATGACCATATTAGTTTATCATCTTTATCATTTATTTACCTAAATAGGTGTTATAATATATGAAGATGTGGTGTTTACTGAGACAAAAGATATTGAGCCAAGTGATAATTGCAGGCGGAAATCAAGAAGCGTTACGGTCTTGATGCAACGGCCGTAGGAGATGAGGGTGGATTTGCACCAAATATTCAGGATAACAAAGAAGGTCTGGATTTGCTGAACACTGCTATCGCACTTGCTGGTTACACTGGCCGAGTATCGATCGGAATGGATGTCGCTGCATCTGAGTTCTACAAGGTTAACAAATCACTTCTTTTAAAACAACTAAGTAATCATATGCGTGATGAATGAGAAGACCGATGAATGTGGGGCATATCTATTCTGAGTGGACGGAAGAAGTGTCGAAACATTCAGAAGCTATGGAAAATCGTGGATATTGGATATTTGAAAGTGAAGAAAAGTGATAAGAAAAGATGGAAAACAATAGGTTGTTGAAGCATCTGTTAGTGAAGCTTTTTTTGGGGGGGAGGGGGGGGAGGGGAAATTGTTGCTTCATGGAAGAATAGGCGACCGAATTCCGGAACGGAAGACTCACCTTTGTTCTAGAAGTCTCTTACAGACTTTTCTATGTTCACACTGCAAAATGAAATATGGTGACGTCATATCTTTTCGTAAATATATGTGTCTTTCAATTCGATGATGAAGTTAGGAAGTTAAAGCTATGAAATTTGATGAGTATTATCTCCTATATCGATATCGAAATTGATTAATCGATTTCGTAAGATTTTAATAATTTAAAAATGTGGAAAAATTTGTAGATGTTATAGACAGTTGTGGATTTTCATTCTGCGTCAATCGAATCAATAATATTTATTAGAGTAGTTGGATCAATCGAAATTTAGATGTATTGTTAAATATATTTTCTCATTTGTTGATATTTGGTGAAACTTTTAAATGAGTGGAATATTCAAAAACATTCTTAGCACTTTTCCTACAAAAAAAAAACGCGCAAATATGATTGTTTTCTTTCACATTATTAGTGACTAAATGAGGCTATAATATATCCGTTATTAATCCTCAGCAAATAAATCAGAAAATTAAATTAAAGCAGTAGAATTTATTTTAGCTTATATTAAATAAAAACCTATCAAATGCACGAGAGCAGCCAAGTTCTATAAGTGCAAAAATTATTGATATTTGTCATTTCAGGCTGAAGAAAACAAATATGACCTCGACTTCAAGAATCCACATTCCGACAAAAGCTTATGGAAGACCGGTGATGAGATGGCCGAACTCTATCAGACTTTCATCAAAGTAGACAACTGCTAATATTTGAAAAGCTTTGCTAAATAATTTGTCGTTTTGTTTATTACGATGGCGTACTGTAATTGTACTGTAGGAGCAGCACTGCAAGAGCAAACGAGTTGCATTACTGTCCTTCACTTTCAGTATGTCTTATATAGGTAGTATTTGTACTTGATAAACGGATAGAGAAAAAGAATTGTAACTTTTTCTTGATGTTGAACAACGGTTCAGGGAGAGGGAGGAGGGGGAGGGGAGGATAGGGGAGGAGTTTTGTGATTCCTTTTTCTGTTGTTTGCGATTTTCGATTAGTGCGCAATTGAGATTCGATCATTGATACAGGAATATCCGGTGGTATCAATCGAGGATGCATTCGATCAGGACGATTGGGGCAATTGGGAAAAGTTGATGAATAATACACACATCCAATTGGTTGGAGATGATCTTACTGTCACCAATCCTAAGCGTATTCAGATGGCCATCGAGAAGAAGGCATGCAATTGCCTACTGCTTAAGGTGACTCTCATTGTTGACGTTTTCATTGTTACGCCTCATAAATTCCGACAGGTAACGTATTTGAAATCAAACCTCTGAAATAGCCGTTTTTTTCCGTTGTAATCTAAAAATTTTCCAACTACCAATATTTATGTTATCGAGGCAGCAAAACTGTCACGCTCACATGGATGGGGAGTGATGGTTTCGCATCGTTCCGGTGAAACCGAAGATACGTTCATCGCTGATCTTGTTGTGGGTCTCGCTACTGGACAGGTTGAATTTTTTTTTTCACCTGTCTTCTTACAAGAGCATCATCAAAAAGGACAACAATCAATAATATCGCTTACTTTATGTAAATTTATTGAAAAGCTAAGTGTCTTAGTCGTAGATCTTGAGGATGGATTTATATTTGCGATTTATATATCTTATATATTGATGGCTAAATACAAAGTTAATTGTGTAGGTAATTAATAAATTAATAAATTAATAATTTTCAATTCTCTTATATTATTTAAGTCGATATTTATGTCCGTTTTATAGAACATTTCTCCCTTTATGTATAGGTTCATTGATTTCACTATTCAGCAATAAATTTGAGAATAATTTCACATTTATAGGCGATAATATATGAAGGAATTAAAATATGGAAGTATAAGATGTAAGCATTTGGATGTTTAAAAAGAAATTAACGAAATATAAGATATTATTATTTTGAAGAAATAAAGAAAGAGGAAGAGACATTAGGAATATGAAGGACTCGATCCTAATCTTCGTCTCTCTCATAGGCCCATTAACTATTAATCTTATTTGCATATTTCTCTTTTTTTAATTTGCATATCTTTATAGAATGATTGATATTCAAGTGATAAGATTAGCTCTTAATTGATTATTAAAGAAATAGCCATGTTATTATATTAGGCTTATCGTTGATAATTATTCGGCGTAATTTTGTTGTTTAGATCAAAACCGGTGCACCATGCCGTTCGGAACGTTTGGCGAAATACAATCAATTGCTTCGTATCGAAGAGGAATTGGGTCCACATGCAGTTTATGCTGGCGAGAAATTCCGAAATCCACAAGCTTAAAAAGTTTACAACTTGACGAAACAATATGCCTACTGTATCATTGCAAGAACCCTGATTACTGTCGCATATTGCTCGTTTTGTGCTGTTCGGCGTTTTTTTCTAAAATTGTTTTTCTGATATTATAGGTTTAGAATTTTTTTTTTTGTAGGAAATATCGGCTATGTTGAATATCGGAAATATTGGTTATGTTTATGAATGATTTTTTAAAAGAACGTATCAAATAGGTTTTGCTTTATATGAATTTTTTTTATTAATTTATGAATTAGAAATTTTATGCAATTGAAATTGGTGAATTTTTTTTATTTTTTATGGGAAGCAAAATTTTTATAAACGACTTGATGAAAGAATATAAACGCAATTGGAAATAATCACATCATTCGTTTTAATTACTGCTCGTTTTATTGGTTATGAATAAAATTTGAAGTTTTTTTTCTGCGTCCATTGTTCAACATTGGATTGAGTCGGAAGCAGTATACCTTTTGGTGAATTAAATATTACTGATATAAATAATACAGTCCAATTGGTTGAAAAAAGATTCTAAAAAAACACTGCCAATTCGAAGGTTAAAAAGCCGACTGTGATGTAAGCAACGAGTAGTAAGTACGTAGTACTGTACAATTTGATACAGTACTATTGCAAATTTATACGGTATCATAGAGTTGTCATCGTCATAGGTGAATTTTTAAAGGTTCGAATATTAAAATATTGATATATTGATCAACGAGTAAAAAAAAAATCAACAACCGTTGATCGTTCATCTAAATGACAGATTCAAAAGCATTGCAAAGCAAAGGGAAGTGAATTTTATTTTCTTAGGGTCCTTGGTTCGACTGAGTCTTCGTTGTGTGTTCGTTGTGCAAATCCAGATTTGTTGGTTTAATTGAGTTCATTTTGAATCGAAATATAATGTGCACTAAAGATATTTAACTTAATTTCCAACTTGAATAAGCAACTACGCGTAGCTAAAGGAGAGTGCCATATGCGTGGTATTAATATTCGATATATTTATATATATATATATATATATATATATATAAAAGAAGTTGGGAAACAAATGAACAAGGTTATACAAAGGTGTCTAGAAGAGGATAAGAAGTTCGTTGATCGTTACTTCTCGTTTGTCTATATGAAATTAAGGATTCTCTAGGGCGATGAATTTATTCCCACTTTAGCATCAATCTTATTGTTAGAGATTTTATGTTGTAATAGAGTTTTTAGGGATCATAAATTGGAATTCCACATAGCATTCGTTTGTGGGATCTCTTTTCCAGCAAAGACATATGGAATTTCTACAGAAATGCAACGCTAGGGTTATGGGGGGGGGGGNGGGGGGGGGGGGGGGGGAGGCTACTGTATGTATTGCAGGAATTCCCTGCAATCTTAGAGTGATCTCTTATAAATTCGTCAGAATTTCATAAGAGGCCACAGAAATTTTTGATGTGACTGCTTTAAGGCCATACAATTGTGGAGATACAGCAATGCTTATCAGTCTAAAGAGATTTCCTAAAAGGCACTAAGGATTCGGTGTAAAGCATCAGGAATCTCCTGTATAGCTACGGGGTTCCCCAAATCCCCTGTAGAATCCTATCAAAAAAGACAAGAAGAACTTTTGAAATGGTTGGGGCCGAAATAATAAAAAGGTTTTTGGAATAGTCGCAAAATGACCTGAAATCAAACTTCATACCATTTATGCGCAGGTCGAAGAATTTACATCTTACATAAAACATCTTATATATTTGTTTTTTTCACCTTTGGTTACATAATTTTTGGCGTCATATCCATTTTTGCGTCTAAAATAACGGATATGGCGCGGATTGGCGCGGATTCGCCAAGGATCAGCGCGGATCCATTCGCTCCTATTTTGCTCTTTCTGCTTCCAGCACGCTGGAATCTTCTATAATATTGCGGCTTCAATCTCTTGGATGGAACTCTCCAAATGGAAATTCGTGACGTAAAACAACATAAACTGCATAATTTAATCACAAATCAAATAGAAGAACCTTACGACAAAAAAAAGATATAACAAATATAAATAAAACGGAAGTATTTTAATTTATTTATATTTAAACAATTTGCGTTAATTTATTTATTTAATTAGTTTATTTTTATGTAATTCAATATAAACAAAATAATATAAAAAATATAAATACTAAAAAAGATTAATTCGATTCAAATTTCGATAAATAAATAAAATGACACTAAAAAAACAGCGTTTTGAACTTTAACCTTCCATCCGGAATCAAACATCTAAGCTATCGATGAATGCAGAAAGGGATTTCATAATATTACACGTGATGAGCAACAAAGCACTAATTGTGCAAAAAGTTCCGTTTTTTTTTCTTTGCACAAAGCACCTGTTGAGCTTAGTGATAGTCTCACTAGTGTGAACAACTGCATTCAAACCTTATCGAATGCTTCACTTTATCCAACTTTATTCAACTTATCCAACCTATCCAACTTATCCACCTTTATTCAACTTATCCAACCTATTCAGCTTATCCACCTTTATTCAACTTATCCAACTTCATTCTAAATTGTTCCTCTAGTTGAAGATTTAATAACTTTTTTACTTAATGCGTTCTTGTAATTATCGGCGCTCAATTATTCAATTATCAGTCTTAAGTATTTCTTTATAACTAATTTTTCTTCTATTAGTGAATTTGTCTTGTTGAAAAATGCAAAAATTATTCGAAACTTTTGTTGGTTTAATTGCATTTATCTACATTGCAATATTCGTTTTTCGCGAAACAATCCAATTCGAGGAGATCATTATTATTGCTTCGATCATCTTTAACGATCGATTTTAATCAATAGGAACCTGATTGAATAGTTCAACGGAATAATTGATTCAGAAGTAAATTGGAATTAGTTTTTGCTTCTATCTTAGATAAAATAATTGTGGTATAAATATTGAGGAATTAAATTATTGTATAATTTAAAGTAAAGCATTTTTGATCATCGATAATTTTTGCTTCTATACGCACGAACAACAACCTCCTCTCTAAACCTATGGGAGTTATGGCAATCTACATTTTTCTCAGTAAACAAACCTCTTTTCTTTGTAAATATACTGTTGCAAATAAACGAAATAATTTTTTCCTATGTTATATATTGTCGTTTTTACCCGAGGAAAATCTTAGGAAAAAAATTGCCCAGCTCGAATTACGTCGTTTTCTCAATAAGAGCTTTTGAATCTATGGAAAATTTTGTAATTCCCGGGTATATCTGTTGGGCGATAGTTTTGGGGAAATATTTTATCGTTTAGAGAGTATTTGTTGATATAATCTGGATCTTAAATATTTCCAGTATATTATCGCTTTCTGTTGGTCGTTTTATTTATTTATCGGTTTTGTTTGATATTCTTTTTTATTTAAATTAAAAAAAAAATCAAAATCGCAATGACGCCAACCTTTATTTCATTTATTTTACGTTCAATTTTATAAGAATATTTCTTAATATATGGCTAATTTTTGAAAAATTCGCTGAAAAATTTTTTAAAAAATTATCCACTTGAGAAAATTCATAAATTTGCATATAATTTTTTAATTTTTTTAGTGTTTATAAGCAATAATTCAGTCAATAGCTTATGACATCGTTAAGTTCTTGCTTATATACTCTCTTATTTCTAAAATTTTCCACTCATTTTTACGGCCATATGATATAGTCATTTAGCTATCCATTGCGAAAATTTATTTTTATTTGTTTATTGATTTGTTTGTCTGTTTGTCTGTTTGCTCTCAACGTGATAAAGAAGTGATTAACGATAAGAAAAGCAAAGATCATATTTTGCAACATTTGCTTATTGAGATTTTCTTTCATTTGATCATATAGAAAAAATAATCTCCACGTCTAACATTGAGTTGATTTATCATTAGTACAAAGAACACTCATAATACAAAGAACAGTCTCGAAATACATCTGTGTATAAGTACAAGAATTTTATACTAACATTAAGAAAAGTTTCTATTGAAAATATTTTTCTGCCTCGTAACAAAAAAAAAGAATTATTGATGCGAATTCAAATACATTTGAAATTTGCATGTTTAAAAAAATTTTTTTTATTTAAAGTTACCGTAAAACATTGAAAGGATTCAACTAATGGAATTTGAATTTGTGGAAATTCCACCGTACTGGAGATGAGGAGGATTTGTAGCTGAGAAATAAATATGTTTGTTGAATATAGTTAAGTTAAGTTAAGTTCGATCCTATATAGTTAAGTTCAGTTCCAGGGAGTATCAGCAGCTGAAATTCGACTTTATTGAATTTCTCATCAGAAAAGATGAATTGCGTTGTTGTTTTTCTAGGCATTATGCTTGAAGAAGCAATTATTCTTATTACTGTTGAGATTTTGATTTACTATATTTTATTATATCTTTTTTTTCATCAAAAATTTAAATATTTGCATTAAATTTCCACGCTAAGATAAATATATCAACGCAATAAATGTGAAGAAATTTTTGTCATAAAAATTTATCATTTATGAAATTATTCATGAAGAATTTTTTTTTTTAAATTATATATTCAGATGTTATTCACAGTATTGGCAAGTCTCGTATTGGAAGGTGCCCGTATATGTGGAATTCAACAACAGCCAACGTCCGTTGAGGATTGCAAACGAATATGTATTGAAAATGGATGTGCTGGATTCACACATTTCCCCAATAATAACACATGTATTTTCTTTGCAAGTATTAGAGGCGCAATGGCGATCAATGACGAATGCCCGAAAAGTTATCTCTTTAGTGATCACGGACGATGTCGTAGTGAATATGGTGGCTACTCGAAGTGTATGGACAATGTTTTGGTGAAGAGCACTGCTTCACCAAGTAGTACAATCGAATCCAAATTCATTCCCATTGAAGAAAAATTTACATTCGACAGTTTAAGCAAAATGAGTAATATAACACGCCTTAAAGAAGAGAATTTTCCCGAGAACGTCAATACTAGTGCCGTCGATCAGTTCAGCACTTCAGCGAGCAAATCTATTCTCAGTGAAGACGACGTGAATAATGCGAACGTTTTACCAAGTTTACTTGATCAGCAACCGACGACTATTGATACAGATAGTAGTTCAAGTATTCGTGAGGACGATGGAATAGCCGACAAAGGCATTTCGTCCGGCAATATTAATAACGTTGAAAAATCTAGAATCCCGGTTAAAGAAATACTTCCCGTTGATGAAAGTACCACTACGAGTACTGGCACACCTGAAGACATCAGTGATTTCGACGAAGCTCTTAGAACTGGCAGTATAAATACCGTTGGTGACAATGGAATATCAAGTAATGCTAGTCATCCAGAAGAAACTAGTATTTACGATGAAAATGTTGAGCCTGACAGTTTCAGTACCGTCGTTGATACTTCTGTACTCAGTAGTGTACAAGAGAATATCACCGTTATTGATGAAAGCCTTATACCCATAGACAGTACGTCAGAAAAAGCTGGCACTTATGTCGGTGGTACTGTATATGGAAATGTTAGCGACGTAGATAGCACTGCGATGTTTAGTATTCCTGACATCCCTGAAGAAGATAGCTTGTTGGGGAAGGTTACTGTGCGGAGCAATATTACTGTCTCCGGTGATACTAGTATACCTAGCGATGAGAGTGCCGCTACGAAAGTTGACCTCCCCAAGGAAGCCACCGGACCTCCCAGTGCTACTACAGCTGATTATGACGGTGTATCTAGTAATATTATCACTGCTGGAGAGATTGGTGTTCTTGACTCTATTACTGCATCTACCGATATCAGTATCGTCAACGATAGTGGTAGCACTTCAAGCGAAACTAGTGTTCCGTACAATGCTACCTCAGACTGCGGTGCTGATTGTATTGGCAACACAGACAGTTCCAACAATATTAGTACTTCCAAAGAAGTTAGTATTCCCAGTAAAGTTTTTGCATCTAGCAGTGCTACTATTATTGATGGTACTGGTATGTCGAGTAATATCAGTTCTCAAAGAGGAGGTAATATTACCGATGCGTTGTCCACCACTACTACCACTTCTCAAGAATCCATTGTACGTAGCAACGCTACTGTGCCTATTGAAATGAATGAAACCAGAAGCATTATCACTCCACAACCAACAACTATTGTCGACAATGTTACCGCATCACCGGCTACCAATAAAAGTTCCATTGAGGTAAGTGAGTGATAATCACAGAAATTAAGAAATATTTCCCTTTTTTGGCTTCATAACTTTGCTTTTGCAGTTCTGTAGAATATATTTGGTTTTATTTTTATTTCTTTTACTAATATGTATTTTTACCAAAATATTGCATGCTCTTAATGATGAGAAAACAATCACTTGGTGATAATCAGCAAAATAATCACTTAGTGATAATCAGCTTTAGCCCACCTGCTCCTACTAACCCGAAATCACCTTTAGCCGCCTCTCCCTACCGACCCGACCACTGATCCCCCTTCCTCCTTCCCTTCTCGAAAAGAAAAGACAATTTGTAAATGGTTTAGATTAGTGGAATAAATATTGCGTTTATTCAAAATATCTCGATGAATTGCATTTAATTCTGAAATATATTCGAGAAAATATGCATTCTTTTGCTATATTAAAAAAAATTGAATTAAGAAAAAAGTGCCTTTGCGAATTTTTTTCGGATTATATCCACTAAATTTCTACTTGTAATTTTTTGAATCATAAGCTATAGCTAATGAAAAACAATCATATACCTATGTAAATCTATGCAAATATAGTAACGGTCTATTACAATCTTTGCAAGAAAAAGAATCTTTAGAAATATATAAAGTGCACTAAAAATTATAATTAATAGTTATTTTGGAAATTTCTTCCTTGGAGAAAAAAATTGGGTAAAAAATTCCGAAAAGTTCAAAAGTCAGTTGATCAAGGATCAAATGGTTGGGTAGAAATTTTTTTTTGCGCGCAAAATATTTGAAGGTGTACTCAACGACTGCACATCAATTATCAATTACAGGATGGAATGAAAACTGTCGCACAAAAATCCACGCAGAGTAAAGATCAAAGGAATGTGACCACATTCCAGACTGATATAGCCGACGCGCAGAACGCTTATATCAGAGAGGACGTCAATGCGAGCACAGTTAAAGGTTTTTCTTAAAGCTCAATACAATGTTGAGTCTAGGTTGAAGACGCTTTGTGTTCCGGCTCCGGTCGCGACCGGTACCGGAACTGGATTCAGTGCAGATAAACAAGATCGCATGAGGTGGAAAAAATTTTTTGATTATTCTAATGATATGCAGTTTAATTGCTTTCAATTATTATTATCTATTTTAGGTATAATATTAAATAAAAGTTTAAAAAAATATGAAATTTAAGCGAATTGATTTTAATGTATTTATCTTAGAAGATTTATGCGAATATCTCAAAAAAAAATTGGCAAACATAAAGTAGAATATTATAAAAATATAAAAAAAAGCTTTATAACGGTAAATAGACATAAAAAGAATATAAAGAAGAATAAAAGAAAGAATCAATTAGTTTATTGTAACGTTTCTAATTTATATGTGTAATTGAGGAAATTTATAAATAAACAATAGTAATTATTGTGGGAGATTTGAAAAAAAAAAAACTTTTTTCCCGTGAACTTCTTTCCGATTTTTTTTTAAAATCTTTGACTCAAAATTTGAGGAGAGGGAAAATTTTTTTTGCATTTTAATCCTTAAACGATCGGTCTAAATGTTTCATTTGCAGCAATTCGTCAACGTTGTAAAACTAAAGAAGAAAATTTCCAATATTTTGCAAAAACCGCTGATGGTACCACTGTTATTTACACATTTTTACCGGTAAATATTTTTATATAATCATTTATTTTCTCAGCAATAATTTTATTTTCATTGATAAACGGCATAGAATGTACCCAGATATTCAAATAACCTCTAAGATAAAGCTGTTTATGGTATTCATAGGGTAAGGCGAGAGTATTACAGCCTGGAAAGTTGCAAATCTTTGATCTATTTCATCATATGTGATCAGCGTGTTTTGCAGTTCATAAACTCAACGCAACGAGGATGATGTTTCTTTTTTGTGGAGCGCTTTTCAACAATTAGTTAACGTCAAAGATCCATTCTCAACTAACTTTATATTTAGTAACAGTAAATATTCCTAACAGCTATTTATTATGCATTCTATGAGTTTATACTATCGTTTGATACGGTAGTTTATTACGGTATTGTAAAAAAAAAATTCATGAAGGTATTCGAAAAAATATTCTCGAAATTTTTACTCAAATATTCAAAGAGTTTAGAAAACAAGTGTGCATTTTAGATGGAAAAATCGATGTATAAAAAGATGGGATATAGAGGTGAAAAAAGTCGTTTCTCATCGTATTTCTATCGAAGGAGAAAATGTCAAAAACTTTGCCCCAAATCGCATACATTTTTCGTATTATCCAATCAGGATATGGATAATGTTATCGGTAAGTCGATAAAATGATTACGGTAATATAAATTTATCTATATTTCAAATTATCAATATTCAAAAAATTTGCATATGTCAATATTAAATTATCAATATTTAAAATGAACAATAAATTTGCATATGAGAATTTAAAAAAAAGTTTTTTTTTGCAACCTCAGTGGTATAAAATGAAAGACTAATCGATATGAAATATATGCAAATTTTTTCGTACCTTCAAACTTCTAATAATTGTAGAACAAAGGGCTAGTTCAAATTTAAGTCGACAGTACTTCAACGGTTCGAGATCAAATACCCTTAGGTCTATCCCATAATCGAGGTACAGAGCCTACCGTTATAACACTTATAAGGCGTGATGATCGTACCTGCGTACAGTATTCCGCAATGGGATGACAGTACACAACAAAAGTCCTATTCGATAATATATTTATTTATGTAAATACAATTTATAGATGCAATAAATGCCTATAATCGTTTATCACCAGCAAAAGAACCAACACTACGTGAATATTGTATGGGATTTTATTTTATACGCAATAATCGTTCAACATGGGAAGATGGAACACCATATATCAATAATGTTTGGCCATCATTTCCGTCAAATATTAAAGGCATTAATCAACACTCATGTGTTAATCTCAATATTACCACTCGTAAGATATTTTATTTCTTATGCTTTTTTTTCAAATTTTTTCATTATAGAAGAATTTAAAATTTTCTTACTTGAGAATATTCTCAAAATCCAGTATATACTATTACTGGCTTGTATTTAATGATTTTGAGCTCTGAATTGAATGCTATTTCAATACTATATAATAGTATAATTTTATAGGAATAAATAATCTAATACTATTTAAAAAAATAACAATTATTTTCATACATTCATTGATAAATTTATTTAAAAAATTTAAGCGATTTTATTGTAATTTCATCGAAGAATTACCCATAAAATCTCAATCTTTGAGATAAAAAAGTTTTTTCTATTTTGTTAAATATATATATAGAAAAAAAACGTACCATTTGCAATACTTGATCACTTGATAGGCCGGATTATCGAACGTAAAAAAAATTAAAAATAAAAATTCTATAGCAATCAAAGCAAAAAGGAATAAATTTTATGGCGGTTGTTGATTATATTTTTTCTTTGAGATAAAAAATAATAAGCTAAAGAATATAAATTAGTAACTACTGAGTGATATTTACTTTGAAAATAGTCAACTCATTACTGGAAGCATTTTCAGGTGAACCATATCTTGGTAGTTGCTATGTGGAATACGATTTAGCAGTATGTGAACATCGCTGTGTAAGTTTTCTAGTCTACGATTGATCTCGATATAGATAAGTTTTTGCTTAATCTTTCTGGATGTAATGAGAATAGTTATCGAAAATTTTTTTTTAAAATTCACTCATATTACCATAATAAGAAGTCATACTACCCCATGGGGCAGTAATGCTTTGAACTACTTTATTGCTATACTAATTTATTTACTCGTTTACCTATTTATTTGTTTATTTGAATATTTATTTTTAATTTTTTTTAAAGCTTATAATGATTATCGATATAAATGCCTCAGCAATATCTAATTTTTTGCAACAAATCACTAAAATGAATTATTTTTTTCTTCATTTCAGAAGAACTGCTAAATGGAGTCGACTAATATCGAACAATATAAAAAAACATCGATGAAGACATACGTACAACCCCAAAGTTCTTTCATTTATTATTGCATTTTATTCATGCTCAAACGTAATGAATCCGTTGTGAGTATAAAGACGTGATTTTTGTTGACTCCATACTTCGGCTGTCAAAGCGGCTGTCACAACGGCTATGAAACTCTGGTGATCTCTTATTGATCCCACTTTCATCTGCCTATCCTTTATTAAAGACACTTTGGTTCTATCTTTTTTCTTCATATTTTTGGATCGTTTAAAGCTGAAATGGATTTTATTTATTTGTTTACTGCCAATGTAACATTTACTTATCAACTCCCAATGTGCTTTCGCTTGATATTGAGTGAAAATATATGGTATGAGTTAATCTATAATCGTATTTTTAATAAAATTAGAAATTACTGTTTATTGTTATTATTATTTTTTATGCAAATAAAGTCGTACTAAGAAGGCAACTTCAAAGGAAAAACTTACTGCAAGCTATCACTCCAAACGAATTTGAAAATTGCATATATGATTTCTGGATGCAATTCCACATAGTTATCCATCACCTCAAACTTGGGTAAACAAACCGCCGGTTTAGCAGGTACCGCAGAAATATAGGCCTCTATAATGGATAGACAATCTGAGTAGTAACCATTGCATAGCAACTAATCTTTGAAAGGATATACTCTTACTCTCAGCCAAAATAAAAATGCATTTGAATTTTAATTGAAATAAATTTTAGGTTACTATGTAGTGTGGTTGCTAAGCTATATGCTAATTTAGGTTGCTATGCCATATGCCTCGAAAAAAACCGATCGGTTTGAAGGCGTAATTTTTAAATGGATTTTGTCTGGACAATTTTAAAGCATTTTTAAGCTCGAATAAACCATTATCCTTCTTCACTATCATTGCTAGCATCATTGCTGAGAGTGAAGAAATTGCTGCTGTCGCTTTCATTTCGACGTATCTACTCGCTGCTTGCCTAAGATTAAACAAGGTGTCCAAAGACCACCTTTAATATTGTAATTGGTGATTCTATCCAGTACCTTTCTCAACACCCCCCCTCCCCCCCCTTTGCTCTCTCACTGTGGTCATTGACCCATTCTTCATCATTTACAACGTCGAACGAATTCGTCGAATAAGTGGCAATGATATTGTTTGTAATATTGGCACGAGTAATTTTGGAGGGAACACAACTTCAAATATCGATGGTTCATGATGTGGATGAATGCAAAGATTTATGTGATGAAACGAATTGCGATGGTTTCACTATTTATGCAAATAATTCCTGTTTATTATACGATCAAATCACTGGTGGAATTGAAACAAATGGTAGCAAAGCTGAGAGCTATAATTATATCAGTCAAGCATCACAAGCACTTCAATTAGTGAGTAAAAAATTTTTTAAATGTAAAATCTCAAAAAAAAACTGCTAAAAAATTTTCAAAAAAATTCTATCGTATTTGCATGGGAAAATAGAAGCGAACATTTAGATAATTTCTACGATATATGTTTAGGAACCATAAAATTATAGAGGATATTCGTGATGTTATAAGGGAAATTACCTTGCCGATATTAACGCATAACAACCAGAAAATATGTAATCTAAAAATTACCCGTTACCTCTAAATGAATGCCCACTCCTTTATGATGCAAGATGTCTTTCCCCAAAAACTTTTTTTTATTTGGAAGTGAACGTTTACAATTCATATAAATAGATTTAAATAGATATTTGCTATAGACGATATCCATATTCACAAATAAATATGCCCTCAATCAAGGAGGATTATTGATCTTGATCCCGATTAGCGATCGTCAAAATGAATTCATAGGTTGTTGATTCGTATGTCCACGTTATTAGTTACATATCCTATAATATTATAAACATTACAAGATAAACATTCGCATTGAGAATAAATAGTTGAACGCAAATATTCGCATTGATTTCGAAAAATAAGAAAAAAATATTGAAGAAGATATGTAAAAGTTTACCCGAATATATATATATATATATATATATATATAAATTTTATTTCAGCTAAGAAATAAAACTGTATGTTCTTATACGGAAATAAAGGATGCATTTATGATGGCGAATGTCTCTCAACATTCAGTCTCAAATATAGCAGAATGTGGTATGGCTGCATGCGATACGAACGCTGAATGTTTTTCATGGGTACCGAACAGTAAGGAATGTTATGGTTATGATGTAATAGGAGGGATGTGTGACAGTGATGGTAAGGATGTGAGAAGAAGCTTCAGACTAACCTCCGATGACGATGCATGCTCGAAGAACGATGCTCTTGGTGGTATGTTTATACTCTTATCTAGATATCATCGAATTATATGATATATTTTAGGATGAAAAGAAATAGCAAATGCATCCTGAAAGCAATGATCCAAACTAGTCTAGAAGCTTTAAAGCAATAAAGAGAAGAGCTAACAATGAGGATTTATGGTAAATATAGGTCTTGTATTGTTTAACTACGGCATTTCCGGAAATGTCAATCCCAAAATACAATGCAGTCGGAATATCTGCGATTCGTTCGCACCATACAATTTTTTCTCGCATCTAGAGCACTAGAAGAAAATCCTGAATATTCAAACGAATTTTATATAAGCATACGATCCAAGAAAACAAATGAAAAAAAAAATTCAAAATATAATAGACAACAGATGATGGATAGAGGCATAATTTCTCCATGCTATCTTCAGCGGCTCGTAAAGGTTGTTCAAGCAATGATTCAACATATTTTGGCTGTGTAACGATTGCAACCAAAGGCATCATTCTTTATACATTTATACCGGTATTGTTGTATTATTGTTTTTATTTCGTTTTTTTAAATCTATTGTAATGGAATTATTTCGATCACAAATTATCCCTACTTAGGGTTTTATATTTAGGATAGTCTATTTGAATAGATATATCAACCTCATGGAGAATATCAATAAAATCGAGCTCTCCCTCCCACCAACCGATGCGTAAATTCATATAAATGTGATCCTCGAATACGTACTCTATTCAACACCCACGAATTATTGCAGAAAGAAATCGTGAGTGCAATTGCTACAACCATAATAAACCAAAAATTAAACACACAAAAATGCCCGGAAATGACGTCATCGCAATGCATGCTGCAATTTGATCATCAATGTTCTTATAGATGAATATGGGGGGGAGGGAATAGAGAGAGAGATAACACCGATATGGCAAGAGGGAGGATATCGATGTAGCAATTGTTTAGATCATGACGTTGTTACTGCCGAATAGAGTAAGGTCTGCAATCATCAAGAGCAAATATTCGATTTAAAAAAAATTCTTAGCCACAGAATTAGATCTCCCAAAAAGGTATTTCTCGTTTTGGCGAAATTCCGATGTTAGAAGACGAAATGCCGATTTTTCTTTTAGCCTACAATCTTTCGAGTTCATCATGTAACAATACCAGTATATATATGTAAATATATAAATATAAATATAAATTTATTTATTTATTTATATTTACATTTATATTTTTATTTATTTATTTGTTTATTTATATTTATATTTGTGTTTGTTTATTTATCTACTTATTTATTTATTTATGTATTTATTAACATATTGCAGAAGTCATCAATATCTACGATCGTCGTTCACCACCAAAAAATGCATCGTTACGCGAATATAATATGGGATTCTATTATGATACATCAGGTTCCACATGGGAACATGGACCAAAATATGTGAATAATGTGTGGCCAAATTTTCCTAAGAATATACCAGGCATCAGTAAATACTCATGTATTAATCTCAACATAACAAGTGGTCGGTTACAATTGATATTAGTTGAATTTTTATTTTTTATTTTTTTATTTTTTTATTTTTTTTAATTTATGTTTTTTATTTTCTATTAGTTGCTAAGTGGATTCTATTTAAGCACATATATCACTTAATTCGACATCTTAGTGTTTTGTTTACTAGCGCATTTCGACTTCTATCACCGTTCATCTTGTTCCTCAGTACACCAACCATGACAATTTTCGGCGAAGCGATCCCCCACTTTAAGAACCAACCAGCTAGGCTGTCAGATATAGATTACGATAATGGATACCTATATATTGGTGATTTCTATCTGCACATAAATGCTTACTGCATGAAAACGTCACTATTGTTTATAGCAAATAGCATTCATAGAAGGGAAGTAGAAACAATCGAAATCACTTCTATTCAATAAATACAACAAGACATCGAAAAAAAAAGTCCTGAGTTGGAAAAAAAAAACTAACACATCTGCCTTGACCATAAAATTCTCAAACTTGTTAAACACTCGACTATTGTTAAAGAAAGTCGAATTACTTACGTCATGGATCACGTATATTTAATCCAGAAACCAAAAATTATTTTTCTTCCATGAAAACTAGGTGATGACAAGACTAAGAAATGAGACCAACAAAACGTTTGCACGCCTACGGGAGCGAACCTAAGACGTTTCTTTTACCGATCAAACGCGGCACCACTGATCTTCTGGGAACTGTGTTAATGCTATTGCCTTTTGCTCAGATCCGATCATTACCCGAGTATGAGTGGATTTCGAAAAATTGCTATCACCTAGAGAAAATTGGCACTATAGGATAATCATCAATTGAATCCTAGTTGTTTTTCCAGAAATCTAAGTTTCCAAAAAATTTTCCAGAAAAATTACAGCAAATAGAACACTCATTCTATGGGTGATTGAGTTAATATGGGAAAAGGTGAATATGGAAGAATAGTGTTTTATAAACGTTTAGAAAATAATTATATAGCTGAAATAATTTTCAGGAATGCCAGTAATGGGCGATTGTTACGTGGATTATGATGTTGCATTATGTGAATATCGTTGTGTAAGCTTACTTAGTATTTTAGAACAGTTTTCCAAAAAAAGTGTTTTTTTTTATTATTTCTCCAAAATTTTCACTAATAATTGGCGGTAATTTCTTTTTTTTTAAAAGAAAAAAAGAGAGCATTTGCATATACAAAGTAAAGATCAATGAGAAAGTAAAAAAAAACCTTTGCTGAAAGAATGAAAGAAGACCAAATCGATAAAACATAGTGCAAACCTCTCATGTTTGAAACGGATAGAAAATTTTCAGCGTGACTAGAATGAATGAAAATTGATGAGAGTAAGTGGAATGAATCCGGAATTTTCTTCCGGAATCGGAACTAAGATGAAATGAAACAAAATTGGAAATGATTGAAATCAGCAAAACGAATAAATAAATGAAGAAAAATCGCATTGACCCATATTTTCTCTAGATTTGGATGCCTCAAAAGAATGCAGAAAATATGTGATTCGCATTACTTTCTACTTCAAACGAAACAAGGACTTTACTTGCAACTTTACTTTACTTGCCACTTTACTAAACAAATTACTTACTATTGTCTTTTCTTAATATATGTTAATTTTTTGAAGTTAAAATTTCGCATTTTAAGTCATATTAAATAAGTAATTTTAGCACTTTATAGGAAACGTGCAGCTTGTGGTCACCTTAAATTTATGACAGCAAGCAACATATGAAGTATGTGCAATCTTTTATTTGCTACACTTATAACCGATTATTCAACGTCTATATAATTAATGCCTAATATTTGTTTAGGCTTATCGAAATATTTAACTTCTCTCTACTCGTTTATGATTTCATTGTATGTGAATTCATAATGTCAACAAATTGATCAATGATTTCTGCATTTCTCCCTCTCTTTCCCTCATCTCACCAACCCAAAATCCAGTCAAGATCCGTCCAATACGAAAAGTGTTCTAAAAAATACTGCATATGAAAATTCTATTAGTTTTCAAATCTCCGCTTATATTTACACACAAAAAAAAAGATAGCATAATGCAGCCATTGTGAGCTCATTTCTATTCATTATTTTAATATTTGTGTCAACTTGGCCATTATGTCAAAACAATTTTGGCCAGGAGAGTAAAACATTTTGATCACTGTGGAAAGCATATGGATGTTTAGTTTAAAGGATTACCATTACATATATATATATATATATATATATATATATTATATATGATGAATCAAAATAAGCAGTAAAATTTTTTCAACGAAGTAGTACCGTAAGTTACTGCAAAATTTGCATACAAAACTATGGAAAGAAAGTTTAAAAACTCCAGTTTACAGCTATATACAAATACATGAAATAGTCGAGGGCAATCACTGAATGACATGAAAATATGAACAAAAATATCGGCTTTATTGTGTAAGAAAAGGCTAAAAACGCTGACAGCAATGACTGCGACTTCAACAGAGATAATACTCGACCTTATCGATATCACCAGCCCTCTAACCAAAACAAATACTCAGCCTCACCAATATGATCACCCCTCTAACCAAAACAAATCAACATGCATCCAACATCCTTATACTTCAAGTTTTTTGAAAACGAAAAAAAAAACTTCCAGAAGAATGTAGTGCTCATAGCTATAAACACAAAATCTATACGATTAGGGAAATTTTCCCAACTATTTCCACGTTATATTTAAAGCTATTAGACTGATTTATAATACCATAAAAATTAAAAGAAAAAAAATTTTATTTTATTGCAAAAAATAACAAAAACAAAAAATAAAACTCACAAAAGACAATAATAGTATTCGGAGAATGAGCTTTAAAAAAAAGAACAAATTGCATTGCTAATGTATTTCAAAATGTGTCTATATTATTATTTTATATATCAATACGTTGAAGAACCGATTCACGTTGTTGTTCGTTAACGTCGAATACTTCCCTCACAAATTCACCCATATGAAAGAGTTGATCATTACTTACCCACATTAAGGTTTCAAATAATATCGGATATTTCACTCGTTTTTATAATAGTTTACTATAGTTTTTTTTTCGTCAGACTACGAAATGCTTATAAATTCATGGCCGCTAATTAAGATTTCTTTTCTTTTTTAAATAAAACATCGAAAAATGCCTTATAATCCGTAATGTAAAGATTTCTTTACTATAATTATTTCTCTTATTGTCGATTAGCGTAACAACTGAATAAAAAGTATGCTTGTGAAAATAAATTTGTTAATTTTTATGCGAAAAATTGGATTTAAAAATTCCTTAAAACGGGGGGTTTATTTTCAAAGGTAGCTTTCGCTTTTTACACCTCTATTGCTCATGCGTTATTTCTTATTTACCATTAAAATAAATGCTAATTTACATGGTTCAAAAGTTTACTTCAATGCATTCAACAGTTCAATACTTTCAGATGTTTTTTTATTTTTAGTAAGCAATCGAAAGAATTTGGCATTTTTAAGTTTTTCTAAACGAGTGACTATTGAAAGGGAGGCTTCTATTTTTTTCAGATACTGTAACGATAGGCCTTTGTTTTCAGAAAAGAGGGGGAATCTGTTAGGTAAATTAGGTCGTGACGATGGAAATTTCGCTTAACATAAAAAAATAGACAGTTTTTGCACTGATATGATATGAAGTGATAAAATCTATATTTGTTAAACAATAGAAAGAAAAAAAATCAATATAAATAGGCAAAAAAAATCTCTTACTAATTCGTTTAATAATTCACAACAACTTTGGAACGATGAGAAGAGTATGTGAGGGGAAAAAAAACATAAATGACTCGAGGTTAGCCATTCTACTTCAACTCGATCATGAAATTTTTAGATGCATCTCTACGAATCATTAAAAAAAACTCAATCCGTTCCCCTTCACCCTCCTACCCCCCTTCGCCCCCTTCGGTGCTTCGTCTCTTTCTATCTTTCTTGACAGAAAAAAAAAATTAAAAAAATTAAGTTTATCTGAACAATAGCGCTAATTGATATAAAAAAATATTAAAGTTGAATAAAATTAAATTGAGAATAATAATAAATAAAAGAAAATTAATAATATCGGCGAATTATTACGAATGAAACAATGATCACACACAACAAAACACCTATCTAATCATCAGCAAATTAGAGTGTAACTCAAATGGGAATGGATTTGTTTGTAATTTATCGCAAATATCTACTCACAATAGATCAAAGATGAACTATTTGATCGTAAAGAGAGTTGAATGTAGATCAAAGAAGTTGATTTTGCTACATTTTAGACACTTAACAATACTGTATTTTCATTAACCAACAATGATCAACTTTAATAGCAAAAAAATTGAAAACTTTCTTGAATTTGAATTTTGGATTTTTAAATTTTGAATAAATTTTTTTTTCTGATATTAAGACATTCGATAAAGTGCAATAAAAAGCGCATATTGGAAAACCTTAATAAAATTGCACATTATTGAAAGTGGAGAAATTCTATCAATTTAGTTTGTTTGATTATTTTTTTTTTTTTTTTTATTAAATTTATTATTTTTAGAAAATTTTTCTGTTTTTTTTCTCATTTTTTTCAAAACTATTTTTACCAATCTCCCAATATGATTGCCCAATTTCCTCCCACTCCCCCCCCCCTCCTCCCTAAAACCTGTATTCATGCAAGAAACCATTGACCAATTTTTTTGTGAGAAAGCAATTATTATTTTTCTTTTCTACGCATTAAAAAGTAAACTATGTTTTAATTTTTATTAATGATAATAAAAAATTTTCGCCGATGGTTTTTCGCCCAAAGATAGCTGATTTGTGAGAAGGTACAAATGCAGAAAATCAGTCAAATAAACCCGGAAATAGATTGTGTTTTAAAATGATCGATCAATATTGGATCAGTTCGAGTGCTAGTTTTCTTGAATGTAATTTAGCGCGACCTCACCTACCTCACGACCTATGATCACGTTCTAAAAGGCAATATCATAAATCAGAAATATGCATATATTATTTTTTTGGCTTCAATTCAATCATCGCACTTATCATTCGTCGATTCCTTTATTGCCGCTTCCGTTGTATCTTCTGTTTCCACCATCGTCGAATCTGTTTCCACCATCGTCGATTCATCACCTTGTTCGTCGTCTATAGAGTTGACTTTCTCATCTTTCCTGGACTCATCAATAATTTCTTTTGTTGTCTCCATCTCTTCGCGTTCATTATGCACATTATGCTCATGTTCATCGTTTTCGGCAATTCGTCGTTTTGGAATCACATCGAAAAATGCCTCTTTCCATGAATGAGTCTCCGTATAACGTAGTAAAATTTCGAATACTTGATTAATTGTTAGAACCTATAAATACGCCTATTATAAAACTTTCTGAAAAAAAATGCTGCGAAGGTTCTAGCCTACTAGAAGTAAATCACAAAATATTAGATCGGAGTCAACTTTAGTCTTCATATAGAAGATCATAGTATTGCTTAAAATATATCCACCAATTTCTCCAAATCTAGCTCCAATATTCCTCCATTGGAACCACTGGAGAAACGGACAAACCACAGATATATATATATATATATATATATATATANACAGTAGAGTTGAAATATTGCGCTTAATGACAAATGCATTTCTACAAAAGTATATTAAAACTCCAACAGCGAGTAAATACGACCGGGAGTGGAATTTTCTGGAAGCTTCGCTTGAACCTCATAGGAAATTGGTTCGAGATCAAACAAAATAAGCAAGAAAATAATTTAAAACTTAATCGTCAAACTCCAAGTATCATAGAACACCTCATTTAGGAATCACATCAGCCGAAATACAAGGAATGTTTGGATACCTGGATTTCCTGTTTTGTTTTTGCTACCATTCAAATATGATTCTTTCGATCGAAACAATTTTCTACTTTATGAGATGAGTTCAACTCAAAAATATCTATGAGATAATAGCCTAAGGTCCAACTATATTTATATTCTACTATGCATAAACTCGATTTAGTAGCGCACTTTCCATATTTCAACGAATACTCACAGAAAAAAAAGCCTTTCGAAATAACTTACTTTTCTTGTTCTCATTTTAACGTAATCATCGATCGGTAAACGTGCATGTGCAACTTTTTCCTTAACAGCCACATCTAAGCATATTCCTTTCAACGAGTTATGATCCAGAAGACCACCTATTACATATCTGTAACATTAATATGCCTTATATAAAATTACCGACAAATTAATATATTTCTATATTTTTATTTCTTCAAAATTAAAAATATAAGTAATTCAAAAAGCATAAAATAAATAACTAAAAAAAACAATTGAGCGCTGTTTTTTGATTACTTCTAATTACTCGTAGTTTATTCCAGTAAGCAGGGAGAGGATGGTTAAAATATCCAATCGTATTCCTATGGTAGTTGAATCATACAAGTTTTGGCCACCTGACTATGATCCAGTGCTTGTTTACCTTCTACCTCACGGTTCAGGCCTTCTGAGCATTTCGGCTCTCTTTATTAAAAGAGAAATAAAGCCAATGCCCTTCCACGACGATAGAAAGAAGAGTAAAGCTCGCTATCACCCCGTACACCATCCTCCTTACCCCCTCCCCCTCTCCCAATCCCCCTCTTCATGCAGCTATACCCTACATTAGTCTCTATGAGCACTTTCCTCTATATGACATAAATTCTTGTAAGATTTGTTATTACTTATTTACTAATTAATTGAGTATTACAGTGAGTCAAAAGTTTTTACACTTTTGAAGCATCAAGCGTTTCGAGAACGTTATCCGAATCGGCTGTTAGATAGACAATTTCTTCACGTTTATATGCCACACAGAGTGGCCTTTCCTCCAATATTACATCCCAATTTGTACGTGACTTATTTGATAGAAATAACTGAAAATCATCAACATATTTTAGGAATTATGATATAACCCCTCTCTCTCCTCCACCTCCTTCTCCTTTATAATTAAAATTCAATGGTACCTTCGACCTATATTTTAATAAATAAATAAATAAACGAATAAATAAATAAATAAACAAATAAATAAACAAATAAATAAATAAATAAGTATATATATAT
>QEWY01000086.1:194263-206834 GCA_006503575.1 Baylisascaris schroederi | reverse complement strand
AGGTATACATGTTGGTAAAATTTTAACCAACAAGTGGTAGCACCGCGCAGAAAATTCTATGCACCTAGCTAAATATATAAGAATCAATAACAGGTAGATCGCCAAGGGGTGCTTTTTTTGCGATTCCGTTATAGACAGGCCAAACGATGTCAATAAATGCTTGAAAGACCAATCAATATTAGAAATGTTTGAAACAGTGCAAAAATATCTGAATATGAGCTAGTTGTTAGCTTGATTAGCTGAACTGCTCTATCACAAGAACTAAAAATTCATGAAGGATGATTTCGGATCAGCTTGTTGGCTCAAAGATGGGCGAAGAGAAGAGCCATCTACCCTGAGGGAAGACCTAGTGAGCTTAAGTAAATCATGAATGAATTTCAACAATGAAAGGAAATAAAAAGCTTTTTTCACACTTTTTCGAGGATTCTTTATTTCCAATCACATAAAATTCCCCAAGAAATCTCCGTTTTTTCTTTTTTTCTCATCGGAATTTTACTCCATTTTTCTTCGTTGATCATTTGACAGCATTAATGCAAAACTATGAAAATATTTGGAAGCTCCAATAACTCTAGAATTGCCGGGCAGCTAGCTATAGGCTGTAGGAAAATTTATGAAGGTAACTTAATAAACTAATTCCACTGGCATATAAGGCCAATACCCAGGGGAGGATAGACAAGAAGACTAACAAACAAATGGAAGCTAACAGACGCAGAATGCCAACAGACATCAAGAGGAATGTACAAAACGATACGACAATATCCCACAAAGAAACTTACATCCATCCATTGCCATATTAGCATAGAGACAACGATCAACACCATCAGAATTACAACACAGACACTTCCACTGAAGATCACACGTAAACGATGAAGCTTGAATGCTCTAGTGAATGCACCACATATGCCGACAACCATCAATGTTCCACCAACAACCAATACGGAAATTGTATAAGTGAATGCAGCACCCGCCTGAAAGCATAGAAATAAACTTGTTGAAACTTATTTAAGCATTAAAATAAATAAAATAAAAGAGGAAATAAATCAATACAATCCACTGGTATCGAGAAATGATAGAGATTTTTTGCTCACTTTGTTGCTTGGGAGTGGATACGAGGGGTGGAGGAGTTGGATAGGGGGAGAGGGGGAGAGGAAGCTTTTCTGCTCGCCTTTTTGCCTTCTTGACACCCGCTTCTCCTTTCACTTCACAACTTTAAACCTAAGCAGTACCATTCAAACATATTAAGAAAAACCCACCAAGATGCGTATGCGGGCAGAATCTTCCCACATATATCCACGTAAATGCTTATTCAACATCAACCATGCGCCAAATCCAACTGCGAGAGCACCGATTATCTAATAATAAATAAAAAATTAGTCAGAAAAATATACAAAATAGAGAATACCCGAAAAAAAACATCAAAAGTTACCTATAATAAAAAGTAATCAGAGAAATATACGAAATAGAGGGTAATCGAAAAAAAATGCCTTACTAGAATCATATGAATAATTCTGAATAAAAAGCAAATATGATTTTGATTCAAGAATTAGCGTAAATTTTGAGCGTGCTTTAGCAAAACAGCATTTTTGAAGAATTGAAAAATTCGTAAATCTTTGGAAATTTATTCAAAAAAAAAATTTTTTTTCGCAAATTTTCACATTTTTCCAACAATGCAAGCATGTTGGACATTTGCGCCAAAAGTCTAGCCTCCTATAGAATCATTCTGTACATCTTTATTTTTTATTCTTTCTTTATTTCTAGATGAACGTATAAAGAAATTACTAGCAGTAAAAAAAATAAAGGCAAATTTGGCATTAGCAAAATTAAATACAAAAAAGAAGCCTAATAAAATTGAATATATAATTGTTGAGGATTTACAAAAAAAAAAAATAGAATATACCACATAAAATATGCTAATAGCAGTAAGTGCATAGAGCATCCACCATCCGGCATGGTAATTGAAATGATCGCTGAAAAAAAAAAATCACTTTAATCGTATTATGCAATTAATATTGATGAATTTTTGCTATTCTCAAGTGTAAATTTGCGTATGGATCGCAAATTTTTATGTTATTTTTTATTTTCTTATCTTTATGTTAGTGATTTATGCAGGTAAGATATAAGATCTAAGAAAAGGGAGGAGGCGGCGGAATAGAAGGTGATCCTGGTCTTACGCTCGATTTCAGATAGGAAGGTAAATTTTGTTTCAAGTTTTTTCTCATTGTGTATGAACGTGGGAATCTATTTCTCGTCGATATCGTTTTTGCATTCATTTTTTCAAGTTTTCAGCTGCAGTTGAATCATTTTGATTTATGCACTATTGCTATTCTTATATACTAAATTGTATGTATAACTTTTCGAATATTTAGTTTCTTCTTGTTGTTTATGCTCATATACTTTTGTATATTTCCCAACTTGTGGGGTGAATAAAAATAAATAATTTAGTGAATAAAAGAATAAATAACTTAATTAATCAACAAAAACTGTAGCAGTTATAGGTTTTAAAAAAACGTTTCGTGCTATATCCTAGGACATCAAGAACATCAAGACCACCCCCCCTTTTTTTTCCTTTTTTATCGATTGGAATGTTAGCGAAAGTTCCTATAAAAGCAGGAATTGATTAAATTAGACAACGTACGATTATATCCATATAATTTTAGTAACAATAGACTCTCTCTCTTAAAAAAAAAAAAAGAAAAAAAGAGAGAGACAAAGAGAAAAGAGCCTTACATAGCTCTCGAATTGTTGTTGGCATTCTGAGTTGGAAGATGATAGTGACGCTCCATCATGCAACCTAGTCGTCCACTACAGGCAGGTTTATTTATTTACCACATGCAATCACCGATCCAAAAATACGGATGTAGAGGTGAAGAGGACAGATTGAATGATGGTCATAACTTCGATTCGTTGCCTAAGGAATGTGCTTATGAATCATCGCGTCGAGTAAACAAACACGACGATATGAAGCTGCAAGAGAAGAAGCAGCCAATCGTCCAAACTTTGCAGCTAAAAATTTTTAATCTTATATGGCTTGATGAACGATAAAAAGTTGTATCTAGCCAAGGCATCATTCATAAATGATGAGGTTTTTTCAGCTAGCTGCCTTAAAATGTTGAATGACGTCATTATGCAATCATCACTATTTTGCAATCCATTGCATCATCCCAGAAGTGATACAGAGAAGGCTTCAACAATATGTCGACTCCGGAGAAAGGTTAGAGACATCGAAGAAAATATTCAACGTTCTTCATGTCCACCATTCAAAACTCATTGCACAAATGTTGAACCCACCTAATTACCCGCCTAGTTTCCGGTTTCTTGGTGTCGTTTTTATGTTTGTCCGGAAACTGCCACCCAATGCTTCCGGATCCTTGAAATGGCATAATCCGGAATCGTTTATTTACATGGAGTTTTCTATTAATGCCTCCAAATATCATTGGAATTGCGTTGATTTCGGCATTGGCACAATGAAAAAACGTTGATTGCCGAACAACGATAGTGCTTCGGATCTTTCATATCATAGGTGGTCATATCACTGGTGGTCGTATCTGAGGTGATCGCATTTCGATTATTCAACCTACAAATAGCTTGAAGACCTGCTCAGCAAACAAAAGTTGGGCGCAAAAAATTGCATTCAAACATAATATAAGTAAACGTTGTCGTGGCAATGAAAATTTGTTAGATTTATATAGACATAGAAATTTTGTCTTAAAGTATCGCGAAAAAATAGCGAAGTAATAGCGAACACCATGGGCAAAATTATAGCGAACACTCTGGGCAAAATTATAGCGAACACCTTGGACAAAATTATAGCGAACACCTTGGACAAAATTATAGCGAACACCCGGGCAAAATTATAGGTGAATATCTGGGGAAAGCAAAAAAAAAAAAAGAAAGAATTATTTAGCAGCTCACAATCGTTCGATCGATCGATCAGCAGCACCTTGATCGCATTAAAACCGATCAACACGAAAACTATCTTCCATATTTGAGTTCTTATCTTGTTTCTTTGCAATATTTATTTTGCTTGACCTATATTCCATGACTTTTTTAGCGTGAAATAAAGATGTCTTTTTTTGCAAAAAAGATGGTCCTTTTCATTTTTTTTTATGAAGCTATAGCAAAATAACCATAATTTAGGGGGAAATTTCCAAAATAGCGAAAAAAAAATAGCGAAAAATTACCTATTCGAAAACAATGCCTAAAAATTCGACATTAAGTTAAGCTTATAAAAATATCGAAAACAATCTTCAATCAATTAGATTTCATTCATTTATTCGTATTGATTATGACAAATATTGAAAGACATTCAAAAGTGATAGTGAACAATTATATTAATAAGAATATCATTGATATAACGTTAGACAACTTCATTATTGCTTCATACTTCATACGGACTCATCTTTTATATTGGTGAACAACTTTTGCGCTTTTTTTTTGAGATTTAATAGCTATATATTCATAGATAAAGATATTATTTCTTTGTTATTTTAATTTAATCTTTGTTGTAAAATACTATATTTTTTGAATAATCTATTTCTTAGTCTCTCTTCTTTTTGTATACTTTTTAATTTCCATTTTTTTTCCCGATAAAATGCGTTTTATTTAAAGTCTTTTCAAGGGAATTTCTTTTATTTTCTATAGTTTTTCAAGGAAAAAGTTTCATTTTCCGTTATTAGAAATCATTTTCCGTTTTATTCAATTTTGAAGAAATGATGTTCCATTTAAAAGAGATCTCAACGAGGCAGGCTTATGATTCAAAAAAGGCCATCATTGTACCAGACCAATATTCTAGGGGCATTTTACTATTAATCAAGACAGTATTCTTCTATGCAAAATACGACTGTGCTTAAAAAAGTTGAGTAAAATGATTTCCTATGCATTTATTTGATGCTTTATCTACTGTATAGTTATAGGTGTATTCCTCTAATTAATCCATTCCTTAAGTGATACCTTCACTTTGTTCTACAGATTATTTCCACTTAATAAATGTTGTCTTTGGACGGGGTTTTGAAGTGCGTATAGCGGGGAATTTCTTTAGTGTTATACTATTTGTTTGTTGATTTGAACGTCTCGATGCTGAATCCGATGATTGACTTCGACGTACAATTGATGGTTTTTTATCGTCTTCAATCGTTGATTCGGTTAGATTCTTTGTGATTAACTCTTCCAGATGTTTGATTATATCATCATCGTTAGTGTCTTCCGGTAATGAAAGCACCTCAATCACTCGTGATCGGAAATAACTTAACTGAAAATATTTCAGTTGAATGATATGATTTAAATTTGTGCAGATATTTTTTTCCACCTCAGGTCCTTCATTAGTGTCTCTTTAGAAATAATAAGCGGAAATATGCTTCTAAGATTTCTTCATTCTAGCAACAAGAATATATATAGAGTTCGAAGCTCGAGAATATAATGTTTTTTTTCCCTTAAGTTTACGCAAATTTTTCACATAATTAACTACTTCGATTAAACTGGACGGATGATAGAGTAAGTGTCTAATATTCAATATATTCAATCTTTATAGGAAAAATCTTTTATAGATCTAATATAAGCTTAGTACTTTATAGTGGAAGTAAAAATCGAACTAAAATCTTCCCAACATTTGAGTCATTTAATCATTCGACTTTCAAATCTCATACGTTGCGTTAACCTGAAATAACTCCCAATTTCTAGCCAAGGAGAGGCAAAATTGATTCCTCTCCTCCTATCAAAATCTCTGAAGTGACAGGGGAGATGAAAAGCAAAAATAAAATTCACCTTTTTTTTCACCGTATTTTCCCTCATTCCAGATCTTAGTGAATCTTTCTTCCTCGTTTTTTTTCTTTTTTTTTTTAAAAATTTGAAATCTTGAATTCGGTCATAAAAATAAACGAATAGAGCAAGATTTTTCCCAGATGAATTATACGATGAGTATAGAAAAATATAGAGCATTAAAATTTACCATATTTATTGACGGGGGAATATAAATTTTTCAATAATATTTGAAACCTTACTTGTGCTTCTTTATTTTGTATCTCAACGAGTCGTATCTTCATTTGTTGTAATTGTGTATTTGTATTCTTCGACGATGGGGTGAATTCAACTGTAAGAAATTTTTTAATTACTTCAGTAAATAATCGATTTATTTCGGGATATTTTTTTTTCAGTTGAGTTGATCTCATCTTCTATGAAATTGATGAATTTTTTTGTTTATAGATCGCTTATCTGAAGCTTATCACTGAATCAATAAATACGGTAGTAAAGTTTCCTGAATCAATAAGTACGGTAATAAAGTTTCCTGAATCAATAAATAGGGTAAAGTTTCTGGAATTTAAACTTAATTAATAAAAGTAAAGATAAACATAAAATTTGTTGTTGGAAAATTTTTATTGTTTCTTTGAATATATGGCTGAGCAATAGTTTAGTAAATATCCCATATTTTGCCTACTGTGAATAGTTAGTTACCTTCGACTATTACTATTTGAACTATTCATTTAGATTTTTGATCATTAAATACCTATCAATTAGCACGTTTTTTTCTATTCATGCCATCGAGGTCTTCCTTCCACTTTCCTCACTTCACGTTCCCTTTTCCCTAATCCAGGTCATCCCTATCAGTCGGAAGTACCCTTATCATATCCTCCAGAATATCCTTATCATCCGAGAACATCCTTATCATATCCTCCAGAATATCCTTATCATCCGAGAATATCCTTATCATATCCCCCAGAATATCCTTATCATCCGAGAATATCCTTATCATATCCCCCAGAATATCCTTATCATCCGAGAATATCCTTATCATATCCCCCAGAATATCCTTATCATCCGAGAATATCCTTATCATATCCCCCAGAATATCCTTATNCAAAAAAAAAATTTACCCTACCATTTAATATTGCGAATTTCAAGAATATGTAAATTATTATGCAAAAAATATGTACATAAATATTAATAATTATGCAATAATTAGAGCTTACCACTCGAATAGCATTGTGATTGACGTTCATTTTTTTCAAATATATTTCGTATTCGATCAATTTCTTTTGCTTTTTTCTCCAAATCACGTATTAAACGTGATTGTTCCTCTAAACGATGCTGAAAAGAATCTTTCTTTTTGTTGTTTTTGTATTTTTTCTTTTTTTTTTTGTTTTGTTTTGTTTTCTCTCAGATCTCTTCGATATAATTTGCACATTCATGCTAAACACTTCTCTCTTTCCTTTTCGATTATTTATGATCCCTTAATAAGTTCCGAGTATTTGCAGCTTATTCTTGATTTTACCTCCCCCCCCCCCTCCCTTTCCCCCTCAGTTGAAAAACCTTAAAAAATGCTGACTTTTTTAAAGGATGTCTTGGTCATTGAAAAGGAAATGAGAAAAATGAGTGAGACCACGCTCATTTCTCTATAATCTTTTATCCCTCAAGAAACTTTTCTCAAAACTTTTTACATTCTTTTGACCGATGCAGAAAATCGATTGTTCTAGAATATCTTCTTATATTCCTTTAGGAAACAAACCAAAAAAAAGAGAAAAAAACCAAAAATTCAACTTTAGGAAAAACCAAAAAAAGATCAACTTTTCTATAGAAGAAAATATCGCGTTTTCAAAAAAAAAGTAGTAATTTGAAATGAAAAATCGATATAAGTGAATTTTGATTGTTGGTAAATGATCAACTTTCGTAGCAATTATTTTTTAAATGCGAGTTTTTTCTATTACAATTTTAAATTTCATACATTACAGTTTAATGCTTAAATATGTTTTTTTAAAATAACGTATTACTTATATTTTTATAATCCCTTATAAAAAAACTTTTAAAAAATATACAAAATAAAAAAAATTTCATAGCCCTTTATTTGCTGTTTATTTAATTTCAATATATTTTCTTCAATATTTTCTTGCGCAAAATTAATATTGATAAAATTAAAATTATGATCAATAATTTTTGCACATATTTACTCATTAATATGCAAATGCAATTTGCAAAATGCAAATAAAATCTTAAACTTCTGAATAATTTCCTAAGGAATTAATCTAGAAGATAGAAATCCAAATAATAAAAAAAATACAGACCTTCATAAATCTCTTCTCCGAATCATTACTTTTTAATTGTTGTATTGTTAATTTCGTTAAAAGATTTCTATTAATTTCGTCAAGTTTCGAGACATTCAACTGAACTCTTCGCATTGAATTTGCCTGAAATTTGATGCAAATATTTATTTGACTTATTATTTTTAATTAGCTATTGATGAAATTTTTAATATTTTTTAACTTTTTATATAAAAATAAAAATTTAAGTTTATTTAAATTTTTTATTGTTTATTTTCAAATTTTTATTATTTATTTTTATTATTATTTAGGTTTGCATCATTTCAATGCTTTTAAATGTGCATAAATGAACACCATTATGATATCATATAGGTATTGCATATTTTATATGCATTTTGATTTTTTTCTTTACATAAAACAAAAAAAAAATCACTAAAGGTTTAATTGTCTTATCTATTTTACGAAGAAAATTCGAATTATTTATACAAATAGGAAAAATATGCATAATTGCTTACACATTCGTTGATTCTCATTTTCTTTCTGAGTACATCGAGTTGCATCGCTTTGAGATCGAGTTCACGTTTTGCATCTCTTAGATGACGAGCAAGGAGTTCATTCTGCAATAATATTATCAAGTATTTTTTTGCAATGATATTCTGCAATAATATTATCAAGTACTTATTTGCAATGATATTTGCAATGATATTTTGCAATAATATTATCAAGTACTTTTTTGCAATTATATTCTGCAATAATATTATCAAGTGCTTTTTTGCAATGATATTCAATCCATCATTCACAATTGCTTTTAGAGAAATTCATTGGAAGATAGACTCTTTCAATGAGGTGATCTATTTTAATTCAGCAGAGCAATTGCGATACACCAATAGTTTACTCAGATTGTCATTAATTCTTTTTTTTTGTTATCTGTTCGCATAGTCTAAAGTTATGAGTACAAAATTTTACCCGAATTTCATATCTTAAATTTTATTTCCGTTTAAACAATCTTTTTTTTTTCATATTTATACGCTTATTTTTATCAGTAATTTTCGTCTTTATCACTAAAAAAAATATAAATATATATTTAATGAATAAAAAAAAACCTGAGTGATACCAGCCGTACGTATGAAATCAATTTCGGTTTCGGCAAGTTGTTCAGCACGTGCAATAAGTGTCTCTTCATCGATTTCTATGTTCAAATCATTTCTCAATTCGTCAAGTCTCATTGCTATCACCAACTTAAACAGTATAAATTCTATCATCATCAAAATATTCTCGACGGTTTATTTGCATATTACGATAAAACATGAAACCTATTACTGTAGTAAAATTTACATATTACGATAAAATTTGAAACCTATTACTGTAGTGAAATACAATGAAAGTGGAGCAGATAGATGGCTTATGCAAAATCCTCCATTTATATCTCTAAAAAAGTAATTCTATATGCCATATTTCGTAGGTACTCATTGGAGAGCAACGTTTTCGCCATATCCGTTTTTGAAGGATCTAAGGGAAGCTGCAACCTAAAGATAGCTGAAAAGTTGCCAACTGATTGGTTATTTTGAGGGATTTTGAGCGTTTTAAGTGATTCTAGTTATATGCAGCTATCTGCCTCTTGGGATTTTCTTATCATTTGATGCTTTATAGTGCGATTTTCGATGGAGAAATATATCCCTCACTCAAGAATTTAATTAATATAAGTTAAAATCATAAAACTTTATATTTATACGAGCAGATATTTCATTAGGATAATTAATTATAGAAATTGAAATATTCCAGCAATAATCTCACCTTATCAATAAATAAAAAATGTAGTTTTTCACGTTTTTCAAGTGCACAACGTTCGATCTCGGTTGCCGATAGTTCGCGATTTATACTCTCGATTCGTTCTTTTAATGAATCGATATCATTTTCTGCATTCCTGAAATTGCAAAAAAAAATTTATTATTTCCCATAAGAAAAGCTGTCAGCTGTTTATTTTTAAAGGCTGGCAATAACCAATAAATAACATATGCTCAACCTAAGCGATAGTGGGTTCCAGCATTGCGAAACTTGAAGAAATCTCATTGAACTTAGTTGAAACGTTTATCACTCAACGATTATGCTGACTGGAAGTGTGCAAAGCCATAGTAGATGCTGTAGGGCAACGCCACAGTAGATGCTGTAGGGCAACGCCACAGTAGATGCTGTAGGACAACGCCACAGTAGATGCTGTAGGACAACGCCACAGTAGATGCTGTAGGATACGGGCGGTTCTGAGGATCCATCTTAGTTACTGCTTAGAGTAATCAAATAAACTACCCGTATGATGGCATTTTCATATTCAATTGAATCACACATTCATAAGAAACAGTATGCCTTACTCAGTTTCCCTTCTTTTTTATTTTTTCTTTTCTCTTTTTCTTTGTCTCTCTTTCTTCTCTTCTACGCATTCATAATATACCTTACTTTGCACGAGCAATTGCCAGCCGATGATTTCTCGCTTGTTCGGCACATCTTTGCTCTAGATTTTCGATTCTGCAATTAATTTAATTCTAATCATCATTCATATACATAGAAATCATCTAACATTAGGAGTTGTTGGTAATGCTTTCGCTTTCTTAGTGTGGAAATATGATCTACTTTACTATATCTTAGACCAAATAATTTCCCACAAATATCATTCAATTTTTTGATGATTTATAGTAACTGTTTATCGCTTGCTGAAATATTGACTCCAAACTTTCTAATTATAAGCTTTTTACATATATATACATATAATGCATCTATCGCATTATTGTATACTTTGAGATTTATGTTTTTATTCCCTAATGTTCCCGCGGGTAAATTTTTCGCTTTCGCTTTCAAATTTCTACTGCTCGAAGATTACCTACAAAAATTTATAAACTGCTTGGGAAATTTCTTCATATCGAATTTGAAAAGAAAAAAACAAAAACAAAAATCAACCTTTTATCATCATCGGCTTTTTCTTGTAGACGATTGCGTCGTTCGCTCATTATTTGTCGTATTCGTTTTTTGATATTTTCCTCGGTGGGCGCAAATGTCGTGAAATCATCCGTAAGTAACATAGCTAATGTCTCCTTAACGAAGATGATCTTTAATGTGGGGATATGATCCTGATTTTCAGGAAGAGGGGAAGAGTCATTCTCAAGGATCCATGTATTGGAGGAACACGATCTTCATTTTGGAGTCGAAGTTTGCATCTAGTGGAATAATTATTGAAACTATTCGTAGACATATCATCTCTTTGCTTTAATTTTCGAAATTTTTTTACTTTTATTAAATTGAGCGAAATAAAAATTCAAAAAAAAATAAACTGAAGGAATAAATAAGTAAATATTGAAGAAATAAAATAAAAACTAAAAGTAAAATAAAATAAAATAAAATAAAATAAAATAAAATAGAAAGAAAATACTTAGAGAAATAAAAAATTCGAGTGGGGAAATTTTTTTGGGGAATGACATTATTTCAGCAACTCATATATGACGGGTTTATAATAACTGTACCATCTAGAGTGATAAGTAATCGTAGGACTTCACAAAGTTTCCTTCCTCTAGGAGGATCGCAAGGATATAAGAAGCGTTGCCTATATATGACTTTTTTTTTAAAATCCTCTTGCTAATCTTACCCTATAATTTGGGCAAGTAATCCCACCTCGTAATTATTAATAAAGATAAAATCTTATATAATGAAAGAAAACGCTCACTTTGGTTTTGAAATTTAAAAATGAATTACTTTATAATTGAATAATACGAAGATTTCTTGATTGTTGAATTGAACGACTTTTTTTTCAAGAAACTGGGTTCTTGTTCTTTTTTCCTTTTTTTTTTGAATTTGAGAGGAATTGTTTTAGTTAGCTTCAAGCTGTGTTACCTGTATTTTTTCAACTATACTTTATAGAATAGTTATCATTTACTGTAGGGGAGGTGAATACCGTATAAACTGTAGAGGAGGTGAATACCGTATAATTGGAAACCCTGAGGAGTGGTGATCTTCTAAGAAATCAATATAAACTTGCTTATATTAGCCTAGAAGGAACTTCGATATCGAAATTCTGCGAAGTGAAGTGTATATAATATAGATGAAATGAAATGAAATGAAGTGCAATAATCGAGCAAATAGACCATTCAAGCAAAAATTCCCTTTAAAATTTTTATTTGGGAAAGTTGGCATAACTAAAAGCTGAAATGATTGACTATGATTACTTTTCAACTAATTGCTTATTGTTTTTATTTAAATGGAATGGATTATCTGTTAGGTGATGGGGGGATAATTCTAGGTAAGGGGGGATAATTCTAGGTAAGAGGGGATAATTCTAGGTAAGAGGGGATAATTCTAGGTAAGGGGGGATAATTTTAGGTAAGGGGAGATAATTCTAGGTAAGGGGGGATAATTCTAGGTAAGAGGGGATAATTCTAGGTAAGAGGGGATAATTCTAGGTAAGGGGGGATAATTTTAGGTAAGGGGAGATAATTCTAGGTAAGGGGGGATAATTCTAGGTAAGAGGGGATAATTCTAGGTAAGGGGGGATAATTTTAGGT
>QEWY01000086.1:173243-187248 GCA_006503575.1 Baylisascaris schroederi | reverse complement strand
CCAGCTGTCGGTAATCAAAGCACATTTCTTACCAAATCATCGGTATGAACTGTCTAGGCAGCTTCCGTGAAGTCATCGTGCATTTATTTGAATGTGTGCACATAAATCTTCTCAGTGATATGTTGTGCTTAGGCAATTTAAGCTTAGAAATCCATAATTTAGATTTCTTCGGCAAGTTTCTACACAAGTAGGAGCTGGAGCAGAAAAAGAGTCGAATGCTTTATTTTAATGAAAAGTGGCTCCATTTATGCCTATTGCGGATTCCTTTAATTTTCAACATGTAGCTTAATTAGCTTAATTAAGCTTAAAGCTTAATTAGTACAAATTTAAGCAATTAACTTTGATCATTTGTGGAAAATTAGCATTCGATGGTTATCAATGGATAGAACCGTATTGTATGGTACATCCGGTTCTTGCTTGAAGTGTTCTCTTCAATTATTTCCACGAAATGATTTCTTATGGCATTCGCATAGTGCTATATTTCTAGCACTATTTTATTTAATTTATCTTATGTGTTTATAGCCATATTGCTTCTGGTGGTGAAATGGGTTCAATGTGGCGTGCAACTGTTGGTTTAAAACCACCATTGCTTCCGAAACCAAAAGAAGATGATGATTGGGATACAGATCCTGACTTTGTGGTAGGTTTTTTTTTGGTTTATGATGCCACTAGAGAGGCATTCATTACGAAAAACTGCTGTTGCTTGCGAAAGAATCACAGGGGTGAATTGTCTTCACGAACGATGACTCATCCTTTCGGTCATTGTGGTTTGTTTTTTTTTTTTTTCAGAGACCTTAGTTGATCTTGGTTAATGTCAAACTTGTTCCTGTGGTCTTTAACCGAATTCGCTACCTAATTTGAAAAACTTGGATGGAAGGAGGGAAGGTCAGATTCATCTACCGCATCAGCTTTTATATATACCAAACATTATGACAGAATAAGATCCAAGAGAAAGGAACCAACTCCGTGAGTTCGCGTGCGAAAGTACAGGTAATGTAGGTAATGATGAGATATGCGGGTGTCTTTTTGTGCTTAAGTCATTCTGCAATATGTAATAATAATTGGTTCAAAAGGTACAAATATGCCAAACTTATATCACACTTAGCTGTCTATTCTTTTCTGTAAGGATTCGATATATGGTATATCCTTATCTAATTTAATGGTACCAATGATGGAAGAATCCAATTACAGTAGTGGAGTGGTCTCCTGATAATCAGGAAAGCCAGTAATAGGCCGGCGATTTGCATAGATCATTGCAAATCTGCATGGGCAGATCGATGACTATCTAAAGTGGTATTTTTCTTATATCGATAGAAAATGTTTTCATCACTTCCAGAATGATGTGAGTGAGAAAGAAAGTCGTTGGGGTGCGAAAACTGTTGAAGGATCGGGTCATCAAGGTTATCTACCAATGGATCAACTCAGAAAAGATGTGCTTCAAAGCGATTTACAAATGAGGGTTTGCATTTATCGATAATCGCATCCGTTTTGCCATATCTAATTAATATATGAAACTCTTTAATATTTTATTTTAGATGATAGTTAGAAACCGAATTTTTATTAATTCGGTATATTAGTGTTTACGAGACCGAAATTACTGTTGTAATACTTGTCTGTGGGGGTTTTGGTCATCTAATATATCCCCCTGCGCTCCCTCCATCCCCCCTACTGTTATGTTGGTGTTTAAGTATAGAAGCGATATGTGGATATGCTTCCTAGTTCGATTGTATACGATATAATGAATTGCAGGAAAAGAAATTAGCAGAAATGCCGAAAGCAAGTGAAGGTTATGGTGGTAAATTTGGTATACAGAAAGATCGAATGGATAAGGTAGGGTATATCGATGACTTGTAGATTTCTTATTGTTGAGATCTGATATCCGTACTTTAAGATTGTCAGCCAAATTATTTCCCTGCTCGCTTGATAGTACTATAAAAATGAATTGGAGAGGTGTTCTATCTATTTATTACCTATTTGACACCAATAGGCTGCAATGTTGCCAATATCAGCTAGCAGTTGTGATTTATAATAAGCGAAATGTTGGGGTTTTATGTAGACAATGCTTTCGGATTAAGAAATATTGTTCCCCAAAGGTAAATACTGCCTGCGGTTGGATGCAATTTTTGCTAGAATTTTGTTTTGAAGAGATTGCGGATTGTGTATTCCAAAAGGAACAGACTATAAAATATAAGAAATTAGACGGATGGTACAATTTTATGCGAATTGAACGTCAATTGAGATTTTGTATAGTTTGTAAGCGGAAATGTTTCGATTCTTGTCGTTAAGCTCTGCGCTGTAAAACCTGTATGTATTTTTGTGGATTGCTCTTCATCTCCATAGGATTTCATTTATGCTCTTAGAACCTCTGCATCACCGTAGAATAGGAATATGCTTATCTCAAGGATCTTTGATTGTATTGATAGGAAGGTGGGGTTCCGCTTTTTTTAGTGCCGTCTAAGAATACTATCTACGGCCCCTTGAAATCCCCCACCTCCTACCATCCACCCCCCCATCAGCAATCATACATGGTTCGAACAGGAGCTATTATTTGGAAGGTATTAAAAGAAGAGTGAGTATAATGAAATTGAAGAGTGCCGAAACGTGGGATTATGAAGGCAAAGTGGAGAAGCACGTATCCCAGAAGGATTATGCGAAAGGGTTCGGTGGGAAATATGGTGTTGAAACGGATCGGAAGGATGCCTCAGCTCACGGATGGGACGAGAAAGTGGAGCTATCAAAGCACGAGAGTCAAAAAGGTTATTCTTCGATTTGCTTTCCATCTTCCAGAGAAAAGTTTTTATCTGCATCGAGAGGTTAAGGAGGGGATAATGGTGCAAATAGTGATTATATTATATTGTCACTGCAGACCAACTTACAGTTCTATGAGTGGAATATTAAAAAGCTGTAGGGTTTATCAATGCGTAGTTTGGTTCAATTAGCGGTAGAAATGTGCGCGGGAGAACTGAGGCTTGCAAAATTCTCGGTGGATTAACCATTCATTCAAACAATGTAAGGTCATGGTTTTTGCTGCGGAGGATGAGAGAAAAAAGGATATATTACTTAGTAAGAACAAAGGTCAAAGGTCAGATTAGTTGACTTTATAATAGGTGGAGTTAACGATCGGAAAAGTAAGTTTTGTATTCCCGTGGGTTAACGTACCCATACGAGCAAATAGGAACCCGAAAAATTGCAGTAATGAATGACTAGATCATGAAGTATTTGCACAAATAACGACAAGGTGGTGGTAACCTGTAATAAGAACGACAAGAATTTGGACTAGATAAAAAAGCGATGAGATCGAAAGCTATTCACCGATAAGATCCGGACCTTTGAGCTTCAGCTCTATGGGTCAATTCCTTAGAGAACTCTAGTTCAGAAGTTTGCATATTGCATAAGAAGAATTTTCTACTCGTAACCTTTTTGAGGGTTCGTTTGCCAGTGCGTTGCTCACTTCGACTGAGATAATAAGGGTGTTTTATCTTTTGAGCGTTAAGTATGGGCGATTTGATTGTCTATACATTCATTAAAGTGTACCAACAAAGGCAGTATGAATATAGGATTTAGGGTTTAAGATGTAAGAAATAACCCTAAACTCATTTATTTATTAAAACTATCTTAATAAAAAAGTCAAAATATGAGTTCGGAATATTTTCAACGGAGGAATTATTGTTCCACTCTGAATTCTGCCTTTTTAATAAATAGATAAGAGTGTTTTTATCAACTGTTCTTTAGTTTCAACCACTCTTTTCGGTACAGAAATGGTGCGGGGACTGGGAATTGTCCTATCTACTGTTGTATGCAAGTTCGAAGCGTAAGCGATTATCCTTAGATTTATTGAGAGATTTTAATATCATAGATGAATTCATTGGATAAATTTATTTATTTATTTATTTATTTATTTATTTGATTGTCGGACTAAAATATCGTAGATTGTGATAAATTTTTTTTTTTTAAATTTTCAGATACGGCATTAGGTTATGGTGGTAAATTTGGCGTTCAAAAGGATCGAGTCGATAAGAGCGCAGCTGGATGGGACGAGAAAACGGAGCTATCGAAACATGAAAGTCAGAAAGGTGTGTGACTATTTTAGTATTGATTACCTTATTAAAATATGCTTTAAAGCGTTCGATATATAAAGATAGGGGGAGAGGGTTTAATTTCAGGCAGTTGCAATTTTTAAAGTTTCAGATAATTGCAATGACTTTGCAGTTTTTGATATTGGACTGTAATTTTGAAAACGGATCGGTTCAGTCTCTTTTATTTATAAGTTGTGATATATCCTCTTTTGTAGTTTTAACATTTACATAAGCCATTCTAGGTTTGAAGAGGAAATTTTTAAGTAAGGTTTATGAAAATCATGACGCAAAGGGTGGGCTTATCTTAATTTGAGAACTAGGTTTTGGGAAGTCTATCAGAAATCACGAATATTTATATAACCATATTTTAAATTCGCTAGAGAGTGACTCGGATCAAGAGGTTTACTAAAATGAATGAAAGATTAGGCACTAATGAAGTAAAGTGCAGATTACAAGACGGGTTTTGGTGGAGCGTTCGGTATACAGAAAGAAAGACAAGATAAAGCGGCAGCTGATTGGGGGTATCATGTACCGCTTGCTGTTCATCCTTCTCAAAAAGGTTTAGTTGATGCACGTATTTTGAGAGTGAATTTGCATATGTTTATTTTTTATTTTTTTTTAATATATTTAAATATGCATAATCGATTAATATAGAGGGAAGTTTTGAACGAGACTTAGCTATGTGTTTGTGCGAAATGCTTGATGATTTGTAATTTTGGTTGCGAGGAAGTTTGTAGGAAAGTGAAGTGTCTAATAGGAGTGCAACTTCTATCATCTTTTTCTTTCTTTCATTCTCGTAAACTGGTAATTATATATTAGTACGTGGAATGTCGAAAGTACCTGTATAAAATATTTATGACCGTTTTTGCTACTCTCTTTTAAGTAACAGCATTGAACAGCTATCTTGTGGTGGTATTTTTATTGCAATATCTAAATGCCGTAGTGTTAATGATCACCTAATTATGTCCTAATCGTTTGTCTTGACCACTTATCCTTATCCTTAAAGGATAACATATATCTGTGGATAACAGCTCGTATGGTTTTTGATTTCTTTCTTAATCTTCTATAATTAATCATCGTAGAGATATATGAGGTGTGGGTTAAATCCTGTAGAAAACAATTGGCTGTAGACTTTGTAGATATAATTAAATTCGTTCTTCACCGGCTCTATATTAGTTGTTATTGAAGTCATGCCCGCATATGTCGCCAGCTTTTCCACAAAGTAAAATGTATGAAAATTGGATTTCATTTTGCAGTCTTTTTTTGAACTCGAGCTCTGGGTGGAACTACAAATTGCATTGCATTGCATAGCTGCGGTCTTAACTCGATCTTTAGAATGACCTCCCGCATAATCTTTTGGAATTAATTGATTTACTAATTTTATCTTATAAAGTTGTAGGTGATACCTGAATTAGCATAAATGCTTAAAAATCAAATAGAATAGTAAGAATTTCGCGTCTTTTTTTGCAAGCAATTGAGAGAAATTTCGTCGAACCTTATTGCGGATATTCGATCTGGGTGGAGGGCATTTTGTTGAAGTGTAGTGCCTGGAATATCCGATCAGAATTGCCAGAGTATATACGACTATTTAGGATTCAACTATTCCCTTTTCATATGAGAGTATTATTTTTGTGATGCGTATCCCACAACGATTGTTATCGCTTTCCAATCATTACAGTACATTTTGCATATCGAATCCATACTGTATTATCCTTTTTAAAGACCTGCTTCATTATAGTTACTTCATGATTCGATGCCACTTTTACTAGAAAATGCTCTATTGGTTGGATTATTCTATTCTTCAGCAAAACTTTAGTAGTGATCCCTTCTTAAATTTGTTGTTTATGGGATCTATTCGTTTGAAGAAGTGTTGACAGGAGATGGGAAAGAAGTGATGCACAATTTTTTATATGTATAAATACGAATTTCCGCAAAGTTGATGTTTTTCATTATGTGTTTTAAAATTGATCACTTATTGGTACTACGCATCAACGATGTGACCGGTGTCCACAATATTCGTTTCTGTAGTGTGACCAATGCCTACCATATTCACATCTACGATGTGACCAGTGCGCATGGGACGGAATGATATTGGGAATATTTGCAATTCTTGGTGATCCAGAAGGAGCATTTTGTTAGGTTATTGTGAGGGGTGAATTCATTGAGCCAAGTTCAAAGCAGGTCAATATCAATGAGGGTTAGCCACGGGAATGGCAAATTTGCAGCGTAACTTTACCAGTGAATTTAGCTGGGTGCTATATGTTGCTAGGTAGTTGAGGTTAATTGTATTTTTCGCAATGAAAATAAAATGCCACAATCATTTACCATTGATCGGTCTTGATTGATCATCGACTAACCCATCTCTTTCGTTATGATTTTACATACGTTCTTTATTTGCAGTGATTATTTCTTACTTGCTCGTTGTGTGTTTATATATATTTATAAATTTTTTAAAATTGAATGAAATTTTATTTGAATTGAAATATGAATTATTCATTGAAATATTACTAAAAATTGTTAGATTATTCACGTGGTTTCGGTGGTAAATATGGAATCGAAACCGATAGACAAGACCGTTGTGCGGAAGGATGGGATTATCAAGCGAAATTGACGCTACATGAAAGTCAACGAGGTTAGCAGCAATCGTATCTATGGCATGCCGAATCTTCTCTTCGATATTTCCCTTTATGCTTCTATTTGTGTGTTTGTTGATGTGTGTATATCATTTTGAGATTTACATATTGCATTGTCAAAAGCTTATGCTTAAATATGCTGCTTACCTCTATATATTTAGTTAATAGTGAGGATCGATGGATAGGAAAGCCCATATGCCGTGTATTTTTGCTACGTTTTCGCGTCGACGTTCCATAGAATATTATTCAAGAGATGGGAAAAGGGAAGGGGGGGGGATCGATTTATTTCCATATAAAGAACCAAAGGTTGTTGATAGGCGGTCATTGAATAGCTTGTATTATGGGATCAGATCATTTAGGGTTTTAAAGCGAAGATTGGGAAGTTTGGGACTCAGTTGTGTTAGCAGCTTTATGGCTCTTAGCTGTCTGCCATTAGCTAGGTTGTTTCAATGTAATCAGCACCCTAGCCTGAGCATTTCTTCGTTGTGATATTTAAGTGTCATAAGCGTAAATATGTTTTTTTTTTTTGTAGAATAACTTATATAATTTGAAATTTATTCAAAAATTATATATGTTGTGGAATACTGCTTAAATATTCCTTTGTATTTCGTATTTCTTCGTTTTGTTATTTTCTGTTCTCTATGTGTTCTGAAAAAATTTTTCTAAAATATTTTTTTTTTTTTTCAGCTCCCTTTCATCAGCAGCTATTCTGCAGCGGGGGAGGGGGAGGGGGAGAGGAGGCTCTTCATAGTTGTCTTTCTATTCTCGATTGACCTTTCTGTTAATAATAATGCATGCAGGAAGCTTAATTGTAATGCTAAAATATATTCGATAGAAACATAATTTCTAGATTTATTAACAATTTTAAATAATTTCCTTCTCTTGATGTTTTCTATAGTACATAAGTGCTATGCATGTGATCCGTGCTGCTTGGTAGATGGGGGGAGGGGGGAGGTATTGTTTAGATTACATCACCGTTATATTCAGACCATATGGATGTGGATATGCGGAAATTCACCTGTACACCGTTATATGTATCCTTTTACTTCTATATCTGAACTGATGATACAATCAGAAACGGGAACTAACTTCACGTTGTAAGGGTGTTACCAATGGAAGGTGAAAGGCGAAATGAAATAAGAACACATTCGAAATTTATTTTCTATTCTCGTGTTTATCTTTATTATTAGAATGCTATTGCCTATTGAAGTGCTATATGCATGCAATATATTTGATTGCATTATTTAACGCCTCAAATTAATCGTCTCATATTTAAGCGGATTTTTATTTTTTATTTGATTTAATTGTATAATTTTTAGATTATGCGGTCGGTTTTGGTGGTAAACATGGCGTTCAAACGGATAGACAAGACAAATCGGCGGCCGGTTATGACTATCACGAAAAACTCGCTCTACATGAAAGTCAAAAAGGTTTATTTTGCAGATGAGAATATTCAAATTTTTTGATTGTATAGATTGAGTTGAATTTTTATTGCATCTAATGAACACTTGCGAATATCGAATATAAGAGACCAGATGGAATCATTCTAAATTGAAAGTACTGCTGCAGACCATTTGCCATTGCAGCATACGGCAGGCAATTAAATCAGCAAAGAAATTCACTTACACTCTCCTATCCTCTTTCAGCAGCTTTTTTATTGACTCTTCCGTCTATGCTGCTTATCATTTTCTATCGTATCGTACTGTCAGACTTTACCGTATCTAAGAATAAAGATTTACAACTAACTGGGGATTGATCAAAGTGAAGAGTAGACCGTTTTGTTGAAAAAAATGGACCTTTAATTACAGTATTTAATCAACACCTAAATGCATAGCCTCAAGCATTTATGTGCACTGTGCTTGCTCTTCGATTTTAGAGCTGTTATGTCGTTTACGGAGTGCCCAATCAGCCTTAATTCACTTGGTGGTCTCATAGTTTGAGCTTCAGAGGTTGGAAATTGGTACTTAATAGCGGATACTCAAAAAATAGAACATCTATAAAACAGCCAACACGTATTTCAGAACATTTACTACGTAAAGTAGCACTTAATGAAATATTTAGTCAAGTTCCAATGGGTGATTTAGGTAATTCACAGACCTCAGGTCTCCCATCTAAAGTCGAGGACAAAGTCACCTCATCTTTAAGGTGAACGAGATTTCGAGGTTGATCCTGTGACTTAAATCGTGGAAATGGTATAGGCGCCTTATCTCAGGCACCATATTGTAGAGATTGGGCAGAAAGATGCAAAACAATTTTGGCTGCTTCAAAACGAAACTATTTTAGCCTTAGGGCGTTTTTAAAATCAGCTGCATCGACTTTTCTTTTGGTTCTTCGAAAACCTGAAACTGAACTGTCACTTCCGAAATCGATTATCTATTACACTCATTTTAAAGCATTTATTGAGTCTGATAGAGTTATATAGCTTTTTGGTTTATTCATTTATCGCTTGATTTGGTGGTAAATATGGCTTAGAAGAAGATCGGCAAGACAAGAGCGCTGTTGGGTGGGATGATCACGAGAAATTACATCAGCATGAAAGTCAAACTGGTTCGTTTTCCAATTTTTTAGGGGGAAATAGTGAAACTGAAATGTCTTCTTATAAAAGAAATTGAATCCTTGGCGGAAATTGCCTTTTCCTGTTTCTAACGTTCCGCACCATTGTTCCCCCTCCATTCCACTCCACTTTGCCTTCATTTTCCTTAATTTTATCTTTGCCGCTTTGATTCATATTCCAGATTTTTTAGTCATTCGTTCCCAGAGCGCATATTTTGAGCTTCGATTTTGAAAGTTGGTTGCAGTTTATTTAAAGATTATGTGAAGTTTAGATCTTGCCTAACTAGCAACTTTTGAGATAAATAGAACATGTCGATTTGTACCATATTGGTTTTCTGGATGGTTATGTCCTAAAAAGTATAATGCTGGAGCATCTTACATGTTTGAGCGTAACTATTAGAAGTGCGTGAAGGTTGCTTTTTATTTATGAATGTTTTATATAAGTTGATACTAACTGAAAATCATCTATATCATCGAATTAAAAAGTTTTTTTGCATGATACACTGGTTAGAGATCGATATCATTGATTATGAATCTCGTACTATGAAAGAAATCCATCAGCCATCTTGCATTTTTTAATGGCAATTTACTGTTTTTGACTTTCATGTTATCATGGCTCGTATTCCTGCAAAAAAAGGGATTTTTTTTTTTGTAATATACTTATGAGAATGGAGTCAGTGATGGTCGGAACTTATCTATCCTCGTGCATATTTTATATTAAGAGAAGAGGGGGTTTTATTTTTTGCCTTTTTAGCTGAAAAAAGTACAAAATGGTTTCGATTATTTTCTTTATCGGGAATTTTCAAGTGTTATTATTTAAATTAAAATCTATTATTATTTAAATTATTATTTCTCTTCTTTCTGTTCCACCCTAACAAACACTTCCTTTCTCTTTTAGCACCTGAGAAGCGAGAACTTCGTTATCCATCTGCAATGGCTTGGTTTACTATTAGGCATATATGTTTTATGTAAAAAAGGGATCAATTAGAATCCCAGAAATTAGAGTAGTAAATGGCAAGAGGGTTGTATTCGAAGAAAATGAACTTTTTAGGCTAATACAAAGATTTGTAATTATTGGTGTATTTGATTTCAGATTATAAGAAAGGATTCGGTGGGAAATTCGGTGTGCAAGAAGATCGACAAGATAAAAGCGCTGCCGGTTGGGATGAGCATGAAAAACTTCATCCACACGAAAGCCAGATAGGTCTCTTATTTCTATATTTTATTTTATTTGCGGATTTCATTTATGAATATTGCTTTATGCATTTATACCATTGTTTCACTAAGAGAGGAAGTAGTGGAACTGATTGATTGCGGATATCGTATTGCATTCACAAACATTCATATACTCACTGAAGTTGCAGTTACCCGGATTAGGTAATATCACAGTGATTGTGGCAATGATTTACCCATCCGGCCGGGAATCTGTTCAGGTGTAAATTCAACTCGTCCCGATTGCATAGAAACGCCATCGTTATGTGTGGCCATGCTTTGTTTTAATGCTTGAGCGGAATCATGCTTTAATTAGCTATCGTTAGTTACGAATTGTTGCGCATTATGTGATATGAGTGAATCTTATTTATATTTATTTAGATGTTTATATGTTTAGTGGATTATTGCAGACTATAAGAAAGGATTTGGTGGACAATATGGATTACAAATCGATCGACAAGATAAATCGGCGGTCGGATACGAATATCATGAAGAACTTGCTCAACATGAGAGCCAGAAAGATTATACTAAAGGTTTGTTTCGAGAAATATTTACTTATTAATTGTGGCGAATTGGGTTGAATTTATCTAATGGGAGAGAAGGGAAAAGAAGTGATAGAAGATAAAGGAAATTTTAACTATGGAATTATGAAGGACGTATGCATACTTGTTTGGGATATGAATCATATTTTAGTCGATATGGACGATTGTGACTCGAGGATGAAACCGATCCATTTTTATGAATTTTCTTTTTAGCATATAGTTGGGCATTTATTTTCGATACTATATTTGAATTTTATATATTATTTTCTTTTAATTCGACTTTCTGTTTGTATCATTATCTCATCTCTTCGTTACTTACATCTAGCATCTTATTACTAACGTTGGGTTGCCGAATGTGAGAATGAAAACAATTTCATTCGATATTGTGCCTTTCGATTTTTATTTTTATTTATTTATTTATTTATTTTAATCGGAACAAAACGCTGCTCAATGCTTCCAAAAGCTCACGAATGTCTGATTTTATCTATGACTTGTAGAAATTCGCAACCCGAATGATAACTTCAGTGAATACTAAGAAATGGAAGTATGTCTTTCAGGATTCGGTGGCAAACATGGTTTACAAATTGATCGTCAAGATAAGAGTGCAATGGGATATGATGAAAAGGAACGTGATACACAGCCAAGGAAAGAGACTCCAATAGTTGCGTCGAAGGGAACAGCTTCAAGTCTGAGAGCGAGATTCGAAAAGCTCGCCACTTCTGGGGTGGGTACTTTTCTTCCCTCAGGTTTCGTGGACAAGTTCTTGGATGGATACTTTTATTCAGATTACGATTCATTTTATATCATTTGGGCTTCACATATAGAGTTGAAAGGTTTAGAAGTTTTCCTTTCATATACTAGTGTCACCTTGAGATGAACCCGACCCTTCAAAGGCTCTCAAGCAACGTCTTTTGAGCTTATTTTGGTTTGTTGCCCTTAATGTTGCCCTTAAAAGTTCCAAGGCAGTATTTTCACTACTCAATTCGAAATTGGTCATAGCCGTTTGTTCAAACTATAAAGCTTCTATTAAGCTAATATATCGGATAGGAAAGATCACATAAAGCCAACAGAATCTTGCAATTTTGAAGGTCGACGTAGCTTGAGTTTGTTTTCCTTTATATAACTTCATTTAGACTTATATAATCGTTCGTCGATTTAAAAGGTCTCAGACTTATATCGTATTTGTTTTTTTTGGCTTTTATAAGTGCATTAATTCAAAATAAGTTATTCACTTTTACGCTGGCGACTTCAAAATGAAGGATATAGATAACTCCTTGGATATTCGCAGGTTTTCTTGGTTCATTGCGGTGGGGAGTCGATTTTGACTCGCAGCCGCACTGACTTAGGTGTGATTGTTGGGTAATGTTTTTATTTGGAGAGGGATACTTATAGGATGACGAAAAAGTAAGGCAAGAACGAGAGCGACGCAAGCGGGAGGATGAAGAACTCAAACGGAAGCAAGAGGCCGAGGAAGAAGAAAGACAGAAGAAGATTGCAGATGAATGGAGACGACGCGAGGAACTTGAAAGACAGGTGGGTTTGTTTTTTTTTTGATGGTATGTGATGTTCAAATCTTTCAGTTTTTCTCCGAAAGGTTACAAATTTAGACCAGAACGTAGCCCTCCTTGCATGGGTTTTTGCTAAGGAGAGGGGAAATAGAGAAAGAAACTAATAACCAGCTGTTGTGGAACTCGTCACTTACCTAAAGTAGGCAATTTTCCGCTCAGGGAAGGGAGGGGAGGGTATATTTCTAGCCAAATTGCTTCCCCCCGTTTCCTGCCCCCCTCCTGTCATTGTGTTGCTTATGCATTTGATAATATTCTTGATAGGAATCTCTATCGCAGTTTCATCTAAGATCGGTATCCTCGTACTGCTTTGAGGACAAGTGTTTATTTTGTCTGATTATGCACTGAAGAGCAAATATGGGAGATATTGCAAATATCAACGGTGGTGATGTGCTTAAAACTGCCTATTAGCTTTTACAGTGAAAATTCTGTTTGTTATCAGGTAAGTGAAAGTTGAAACTTAAAGATGGCAAAGCTCAAACAGCAACCTATACGCTATTTTAAGCTAAGTAGATTGTGGTATCTAAGCATTTGCATAATGTTCAAGGAATCCACCCATGATTTCATGTTCCATATGCATATATTCTTGTTTGTTCTTCCTCGACGAATATCTCGTAGTCCACAGATTTTTTTTTGTATTCTCAGGGACTTTGGTTTAGATCAAGGTTATAAGAGAGGATAGATGAAGACTAGAAGCATAGAAAGCTTTGGGAATTCAAATCTCATATTTTTTTATTTTCTGGAGCAAGGAGCGTTGTTCATTTGAGTATCGAATAAACGTTGACTCTTTCCGTTTGGGTTAAATATTAGGAAATTTGATTGAGATTGAAAATCTTCTTCCTAAAGAGTGTTCGAAATTAAACGAATAGTCTGTCATTCCATTAATCTTTTTTTATTTTATCTTTATAGATGGATCCAGAGGCTTTGGAAGAGGAAATGAGACAACATGGGACGGTTCATCATAGTGGAGGTAATAAAATCATTTTCTTTTTTTTTTAAATGAAGCGAATGAAGTAAATGATTGATGTTATTTGTTGTCGCTTGCCTTAACGTCTTACATAAAGGCATCAAGACTCTAAAGGTAGATTGCTTTTTTTTTTCGATAATTTTTGGTATAATTTTCACTATTTTTCCGATACTTTTTTTCGATATTAAAATATTTGTTAGTTCTCTATTCGATTTTTGAAAATATTTGTCTGGCAAAAGTGAAACTTCGAAGTAGAAAATAGTTGTCACCAATAGCATCACTGCGATGCAACGACTTGACGTAATGATAGAGCGTATTTGATTGCTTACAAAAATAAACAAATAAGCTTGCAGCTTGTTGAAGGTGAAGATGGAAAGCAAAAAAAAAATTTTTTTTTGAAGGCAGAATATGAATTCCTCTAGTTTCGTGTTTCTTACTAGAAATATTAATCAGGAAG
>QEWY01000086.1:106255-172188 GCA_006503575.1 Baylisascaris schroederi | reverse complement strand
AGTGACGCAGCAAGATGTCTGCAAAAGAGAGCGCAACAAAGAGCTACAGAAGGAATGGCAAGGAGTTTATAAAGGGAGGTAGAGAGGGTCATGCTTTAAAAGGTGTGCTATAAAGAAGATGGGAAGGATGAGAACACCTAAGAAAGATGAGTGGTACTTGACATGATCGGAGTATATTTGGTGGCAAGCTTGAAGCACCTACTGGAATGGGCCACGCCCCGTGATGTGAAGGTGGTCGGTCCTTAATGCACCACAACGGGTGGTGGGGAGTTATGTGCATGCAGTTAGCGCGGTCTTTGTTGACGTGCAAAACGTTGGAGGCATGGGAGCAAGGATTGCATGCACACATTTTCTACCCGTTTCTACCCTCTTTCCCCCTTAATTCCTTTCTATAGGACTCGTATACCTCGTTTGTAAAATTGTTGACCTTACAAAACTGAGTATATTGTATGTACGTCTATTCTGTTATTGACAATGATACGCTATCTAGTCATCATTCATGAATATGGCCACGATTTCATTATTTTCGAGGTTCACTGTTAAGTGATTTTGTCGCTGATTGCAGATATGACGACAATATCGAATGCTACGGGAGCAAAATCGGTGAATGAAATGATAAAACGTATGCCGACGAATGAAGAAGATGACGAAGAGCAAGATTGGAGTGAAGAACCACAGAATATATCGCAATCCGTTGCACAAGTAGGTGGATATTTAAGAGGGGATTGGTTTTGACGCATCTTAAGCAGAGAGCTATTTTAGAATTTCAAATAACTGTAGTTTATATGAAGTGCTCGTCCAAAAAACGTCTGCCTGTATCATACGTTTGGTATTCGAAGAAAACTATGCTTTCAGGTGGATTAGACGAGAAAGTTGCATAGGTACTTTTTTTTCCCATTCTAATATCGCAGGGAAACAAATTCTATGGGTCACGGATCGGAGTCACCGGTTATGAGTGTTATCCCGACTTTATTATATCCATGTTATTTCCGAAACCATATGTTGGGTATGTGCATATTTGACGGGGCGTAGTACATATTCGCTAATATATCCCAAGCATTCATTGTTTATTTTGAAGCAGCTCGTTTTAAGATTTTTTTTCTTTCATTTATTTAAGTTTAGAATAATTTTTGCAGCTTCACATCATGATCGGCCGCTTTTTTACTTTTCCATTGTATCCTTATCAGCTCAATGTAATATTTTAATGAAGTGCTCGAATGCATCGAAATCTTTTCTGAAATTTCGTCCGAAAAATAATCTTGTCAGTTGGCAGTTGCGGAAGAAACATTTGGCATTCACTGTTTTTTGCATCTTGAGGAATGTTTCGAATCATTTTTTTGCATACTTGAATGTGGTTTGTTTTTACGACATGGCTTCCACTGTTCGTCTCTTTCATAACTGTTTTGTTCAAATTTACGCGCGGCTTCTTTTTTATTATTTCTCGGCTGTTGCATCATTTGGGGTGATAGGAATATACGCTGGAAGAGATTATCACTACCTGCTTGTAGGTCGAATACCACAGTTATGAAAAGTAGATAGCGCCGATGTGCTTAAGGCGTGTAGGAGGTTTTTTTTCAAGTTGTATTTTTTTTTTAAATATAAAACGTCTTCAAAACTTCCCTAATATTTGTTTGAGTTTCTCAGCGCACTTTTTTCACGTTTGTATGATTGATGCAAAAAATAAAATAAAATAATAAAAAATAGATGAAAGTCGAAGATCGGTGATGATATTTCAGGCGGTACAGCAGTCATCTGATGTACCATACGGACATCGTTATGATTATGTTCCAACCGATGTGCCACCACCAGCACCCACCACTCAGACTCCAGCGAGTGGAGCACGTCTGCCACAATATGAGGAACCTCCCTCTGAAGTATTATTTTTTCTTCGAAGTTTCTTGAGTTCATCTATGTTTTATTATTATATTCAAGGGAATGACTTCGAATTATATATATATGGGGATTGGAGAAGATTCTGTCATACTTTCAGGCAGCGCCAGTACTCACGACGAGTGATCCACTATCACCGCCACCGCATCCACTCAGCTCGACTGGACTCACTGCGATCGCGATCTACGACTATCAGAAGCAAGACGATGACGAAATTAGTTTTGAACCCGATGATATCATAACTAATATCGATCAGGTATTTTTCCTTTTCATTAAGTGTTTTTAGCGTTCACTTGAGGTAACGGACAGTTTTTTTAAAAATATTTGTGGGTCCTTCAAGCCTGCATGAGCAGAGCTAAGCAGTTATGTGTCGCTTTTGTGTGAAATCCTTGGCAACCTCTTTCCACTTCCTAAGTATACATTAGAATGTACGTCATAGAGAACTTGCTTACTACGAGGGGTTTGTTTGTCCTACAATGGGCTTTGTTTGTCTTCGTTGTCGATGTACAGCGTATTGATTCCAACTTGTTTACTTCTGATTCTCCGATGCTCTGTCTAGATACCATTTGGTAGTGGTTATTGGGAGCAGAATCTAGGTAGAATCTGGTGTGAGTTACATCCAGAACCTTAGTTAAATCCATCCAAAATCTAGTCAACTTCAATACAGAAAATATGAGTGAATTAAACTTGCACCGCATTGATTCAGCATGCAAGAGGACTGGACAACTTATAATAGAACATTTTATGTAGGAACATTATAGAAATAATAAATCGATTACCACATTGAGGTGAGTTAAATCCGTTGAGGTCCACCCAACTGGTTTTTAAGCACTTGGAACCAAGCTGAATTTAGTTGCTCTATTGTGATGTGATTTGTGAAGAGTATCCCGGCGATCTGTTTTGGTATTTGTTGAAAAATTAGTGAAGCAGCGTGAACACTGGTGGGAATATGTAAATTGGCGCTTAGCTAAGTAAGCTATGAACGTTGGGTAGCAGAATGCCTGTGTTAGGCAGATAGGAGGACATACTGACGGGTGGGTATAATTGTGGTTTGTGTATAACAGTGATGCCTCAACCGTCTTAACCGCAACGACGTGTATTCAGGTGGATGCAGGTTGGTGGCGTGGAATGTGCAATGGACAGTATGGACTATTTCCGGCCAACTATGTCGAGCTACGATGAAGTGAAATGTTAACCGCTGTTTGTTATAATACTATATTTTCTAAGTTGTTTCCATTTTCAATACTTTTAATCTACATGTTAGATCTACAACCTATACAAGTCCACATATTAGGTCTGTGCGGACTTAAAATCGTCTAAGCCCTTGCGCTCTATATGGTTTGTTTTTTGCGGTTGAGAATTCGCTCATTGAACGAGGTACACCGAAGTATATGTGGTTTTGTTTCACAGCTGTATTTCCTTCAACGGGTCACCTCTTTTCCCGTTTCTGACTAACGAGTTAGTTTTGGGTTTGCAGAGCGGGTTTTTCTTTCTTTTTCAACCAGTGGGGGAATTGTTTTCGAAATATTCATGGTTGGCATGAGTAGATTCGAGCAGGTAGTAGCGTAGAAGAAGGTAGTAGGGACTGGAAAGTGCTGAATAAAATGGTTGATAGACGAAGAAATTGTCATAGGTGGTAGAAGATTCCTGATGGGTGACATTTTAACGGTTGCAATTCGCCTACGTTCGAGTTGTATGTTTGTAAAAAATTGGAATATATTTTATTAGGTAGACGGTTGTTCCGTTAAGGATTTCATAGCTTATATTGACGTTTATAAGCGGCCCGGTCTTACGGGGTTTCATTTATGCACTTCGAGTGCTTCCTGCCCTTCTTGGCCTTCTCTTTCGTTTTATGTATTTCTCGTCGTTTCTAATAATTCCAGAAGTTTTATTTTTCTATCTCATATCTTCCGCTTAGTTGTGTTTCTTTTCGTGGCCTCTTGATCAACACTGCTCTTCGATTCCTCAACTGTTTTATCTATTTTAAATTTCTTATTTCTTTTTTAAAGTGTGACAGCTTGAGTGCTGGAAGACGAACAAAATCATAAGCGAATAGAAAGTTGAATTGGACTATTTGAAGGCACTCTGTGCCCAGAAGTGTTCTGTTAATGTGAGGCGATACGATGGTGATCCGTATGTGAATTGCTACATTTTTCTGTGGGATGGTGGAGGAAGAAGTAAGTCATCTAAGCACTCAAGCACCTCGATATCAATACCATGTCCCATCTTATCAGAACCGGCATGCTTTAGAGTATATTCATATCTATGTGCCTCTGAAATATGCTATTTAGTTTTATATAATTGTTCTTTACATCGTAGTGGATATACTTGTGGTCGCCTTTCGCAAAAATTATTTTCGAATCGGCGTTTACTTTGCGACGGTAATAAGTGCCCAACTCCACTCTACTTTGAGTTCGCTTAGTAAATAAAACATCAATATTTGTGGATGTATAAAGCATTTCGCTTTGTAAGTGAAATTCTGGACATGTGGCCAGACTTTTTTCTGACACCGCCAACCTGTCAACTCTATAAAAAAAGAATACTTCCGCAGATTTCACTTCATGAGTTGAGCTCACGATCAAACAATTCCGGCTCACAGATCACCGGCAAGAAATAAATGCAATAAAGGTTTACAATCGTCCGCTTACCGTATCAGTGTCTCGAACCAACAGTATTTGATCGCATTTTGACCATTTTTGTCACCCGAAAAAAAGATTGTAAACCAGAAAGTTCTTGATTCTTAAGAAGTAACACCCACAAGGAGTTAAGCATCCACAACGCTCCGGAGAGAAATAGGTTGAAGGAGAGCATGAATCTATCAATAAAAGCAAAGAAACGGATGCTCCTCCAAGCTTTCACATCAAGGATTGGATTTGTCCACGTCTTGAAGACCGTAATCACTTCAAAAATCTACTTCAAAATTCATTGTTATTCCATTATTCAAAACAAACTGCAAAATTGATTGATTTTCTATAGCTATAAATATTGTCATATCCAAATTTCTACATAGAAAATTTTTACAAGAAAAGAAAACAAGAGCAAAACGTATATTCCTTATACAATTGAACTTTCTTTCTTTTTTTTTCTTCTTTTTTTTATTTTTTACAACCAATGAAAGCATCAATGATCAAATAATTAAAGACAATGAAAGGCATTTGAATAAGAAAGCAATTACCGCAGTTAATATCGCATAGATTTATATTACAATTGAAGCTCATAATCATATCGGAAGCATTAGAAACGTATGTGAATACAACGTTTTTATTGATGCAACAATGTAGCGCACCTTGACCACGTGATTTCACCTTTTTTTTTTTATTTTACGAACAGTGAATTCAACTTGCTAGCAGCTTTAAACACTACAATGTTGTTTAGCTTAGTATTTTTATTCCCTCATTCAAAAATCCATTCAAAAAAAGCAAAAAAAAAAAATACATTGGTTCGCATTTATATGAAAAAATATTACAGGAGAATCTTTAATTTAACTTAAACTTTTATTGTAATATTGGCATGATTTCATTGAAAAATATATTTCCGCTTTTCGTCTACGAAGTTTTGGCTAGCGAATCGCCATGTTTTCACTCAAAATTATGGGAAATTTACCAATAGATTATTGGTGACCATTTTTTTAGTCGGCATTTCGAATAAGACGATCCATAAATGTCCATATAAAATTAAGTGGAAGAAAAATTAAGAAAGCTGATTACGATCAGAAGATAATCAATCCTATGACTTAAACAATTTTCATCAATCCCATTGCAATAATTTTTTATGCTTCATGTCTCGAAATCACCAGAAGTACATATAGCTATATTTTATATTTCCTCATATGTTAAGAACTCATTTTACAACAAATAAACAATATCAATAATAACATCACATTAAAATATATACGCCTCTAATGAATAATAATTGGAAAATTTGTTAATTTTTTTTTTAAATTGTTGCCTCAAAAAAAATGAAAGCAACAATAAAAATAATTCATTCATTTATGATGTTAGTGATCGTCAGAATAAGTAAACTTCTATCGCATAAGGTGGAAAAAAAAAGATGAGAAAATTCGATCTATAAATGAAATATTATATCTGAATATTTGAAATTCATATTTTTATTAATAGGTTGGGAGGAGAGACTAACGTACATCTAAACAAACTCTCTCGCAAAAGCTTTCAAATGCATTCAGCCAAGAAAACTATCGTTATCTTTAACTTTAAACGGCGGCTATTACTAAATATTCTGTAAAAAAAATATGGAAACAAAGGAATTATCCCTCAAGTATAAGTTTCATAAAAGTCCTCTAATAGTGAATTTTGTATTGCCCATCACACACCAAATTGTTTAATCATCACCGACCGAGATCAAAAATAACATCTATACGATCATGCTTCCATCCAGCCATACATCATCATCCCCTTCATAGAACTGTTGGCAGCTTGATTTTTCGGCTGTCAAAAGATGACTAGCACATTCGATCCTTTAGCTCCTCTTCCCATATGCATAGTCATTTATTGGGCTTCTATATCTGCACAATAAACAAGAGAAAAAAAGAAAAACCATCATCTAATCTCAAACACTTTCCGATGGCAATTTCCACGTTGAATTCTAAGAGATGATTTTTAAAGGAGAAATTTTTCTCAACGAAAAGTTTTATTAAAAGTTTCACAAAAAAGATCTACATAAAATGAAGTTTTATTAAAGATTTTGCTGTATATGTATACAAAGAACTAAATAGTAGTCGCTATATAAAATTTATACTGTAATTTATGCTCTTATAGCAATAAGTTATATAATAAAATTCCACCATTTAATTAGGCATAAATAAGAAGGCATCATTAATGAAGCATATTCAAAGCAAAACGCTATAACTTCATTCTAGCAGCTCTTCCATTCTCTGTAGCGTTCGTTCGCATTGCGATATAATGAGGTAGATAAAAGTTGATCATTTGCTTGGTTGTAGCGATCTTAGATCATCAACGCAACCACCCATAAAATGAGTGTATTTGCAAAGAATGCTGAAATCAACACTTCTGTAGGTAAAAAATTTGGTTCCTATGTAATAATAATATACCTACATAAATATGTAAAAAATATAATATAATATAATAAAACCTCAATAAGTTATAACTAGTAGATTAAAAAAGGCAAACATTAAAAAATATTTCAGGAAATTTAATTAAAACATATTCCGTTAAGATTCGTCAATAAAACTAAATCAAATGATTGAAGATGTGTATTACAGATAAAGATCACCTTTGTTATTTCACCTGACTCAACCGTCCATGTAAATTACTCAAAAAATTGGCGCAATTCTATGACCGAATCAATACAAAATGCATAAAATTCTTTTGGGAAATTCAAATGTCTATAGTTTTTCTTTTCGTGGATTCATGGATCGACGTGAAATCTGGTAGGTGGAATTATTCAGGAATTTCTATGATACTCGTCAAATTTCATACCTCTAACTTTAGTAACTTTTGAATTGGAAATATCAAACAACCTAACATTCTCTAAGATTTATTTATTTATTTATTTATTTATTCCATTTTCTAAGAAGTAAATATTAATGTACATTAACTTGTGTGCAACTAGTTTAAAGTGCACAAAAAGTTTTCAAATAAGCATCTAGCCTAATAAAGAATTTCCTCGATTGGTGTTGATTCCTTCGTTGCTCGGCTCGAGAAGCTTAGTATCCATAACGTCACGTCTACCAAGTTCAGCTTCTGACGATGCTATTCTTTCATCACCTGTTAAATCATTACCTTTAGAACCACTTAATCTCTATTTGTTTAGTTGCTTAACGAATAACTACCGAGATAAGATCCCCTCATGGCTTAATATGTCAGTCTGCAGTAAACCGCCTCAGATAACTTCATCGAAACATCGCCAAACTCAAAAAGTATGTTTTTTGGATTATTAATCCTGGAACGATTTGTTATTTTTTGTTCAAAAATTGTAGGTTAGATTTTCGATTTCTGATAGCCGCTATCTCCATAACAGTTTAGCGGTAAGTCGCGTGTTCCAAGGAAAGGTATTCAACTACGAAGAAGCGCTGTGCTCGTCTTATCTCCTTCTTTCCCCTCCTCTCACTGAGGTAATCAGGTAAAAGAAATTGCCGAAAGCTATCCACCCTATGATATCTTCAATAATCCTCTCACCTATCTATTGCAAGTATAACGATGCTTAATCAATTCTCGTTTAGCTACAAACGCCAACACCTTCTGGCAATCAGCATACGTTTATCACGCAATAAAGGATTATGAAGATATGAGTCGACTAATTCAATTCAAATACTTATCAACGTTATACCTACTACTTCTATCAGATTTTCCTCCCGAAAATGAAACATTCAATAAAATATAATATTCTAGTCAAATATATTCTAATATTCTAATATTCACTTATTACATTTGCATATCCATAACGAAATACCTCTTAGAATTCGAAACGGTATCTGACGTTGAGTGTTTTCGTCGATTTCACTCGATTCTTTCGGTGATACGGAAAAATCCCCTGAAGATATACCAATGAAAGATTCCTTTACAATCGATATTGTCGAATTCTCCACAGTATCGCGACTTGTTGTAGTGGTCAAAGCTTTGGATGTCCCATTTTTATGGATGCCTTTTGTGACTTCGATATCCTCAATAATTATAGCTTTCGCTTCATTCTTCGTTTCCTTTCGCATATCCTCTTCCCCTTTAGTTGTTTCCAGTCGTTCATTTTCCTCTTGTTTTTCTTCCTCTACAGGTTCATCAGCGGCTAATACACGTAATTCCATTGATGAAATTGCCGAACCAATTTTCCAATCATAGAATTCACCAAAATCCGCCTGAAAAAATGACGTCATCAGAAAAAAAGCCTACCAACTTATGATTCATAAAGTATAAAACTTTTATGAACATATACCCGTCATTCTTAGGAAGAAATAAGAAAAAATAAAATGCGATTTAAAAAAAGCCAAACGAATTGCTGCAAGCAAAAATTACTATCAAAAAAAAAAAAAATCGGATCAAAATTGCAGCCAACTGACTCGAAATTTTGTAGTATTGAAGAGAACAAAAATATAGCGCTACAATCGACGACTTTTACGGATAAGAAAATCGACAACATATTCGGACAATACAACCTTTAACAGTTCGTCGATAGTTTCCATGTGGAGATTGATATTTGCATCAATTGGAGCGATAAGACAAGATGAAGTGAAATCATCCGAATGAGGTGCGACCTCCCTCACATCGTGTCCACGCCATATGAATGTACCCTCTACCACATATTTGCAATAGAATTCTTGCATCTTCTGAATATGCATCGATTTATACAAATTTGCAATGTTCAATAAGATCTGCACCAGAAATTGCGTTTAAATTCTGGAAATTATAGAATTCGGGTGGGCACTAAATGGCAAACAGAACCCAAAAAATCGGAGAATCGAGATCTTTTTGCATGGAAAGACCGGTCGTTCTTCCATAAAGTGACAGTCCTCGAGGGTATTTAACTCAAAACTTAAGGTTGCTGCAATAAAAACTATCGATTGGATTATAAAAAAATATCGCATCTAAATGCTTTTTGCGGCATTCATCGATCTCGTTACAACGACAACTACCCAGTTAAGAAAAATTCACTTAAAAAGAAATAAAATTTTTTCGACACAAATAGTTATAATATTTGAAAAGAACATAAAGAGAGACGAACTTTACTCGTGAAGAAGCGTTTAACGCGATCCACAATAAAATCCCTCACATCGTTGCTCGCTGCTCGAAATCCATGAGCCCTCAGCTTGTAATATCTGAAAGTTGTTTGTATAATATATATGGGTATATCGACGGAAATTTCAAATCAACAAAGCAAGAAGTAGATGGGGCTGATTCCATCATCCCTCCTTCCTCTCCCGTTTGCTCTATCGTACAGAATTTACAAGGCGGAATTAATTCATCGAAGCCAAAAAATTCACAACTCTGAATGCTTAAATCCCCACCTTTGTGGATTACGAACAGCATATGGTTTCATCGTTCTCAATCGTTTGGAGCTTTTTACAAGGCGTCTTACTGTAAACTACATTAAAAATAATTGCAAACATACAGTTTAAGCTCTAAATATAACCCCATACAAAGAATAACATCAAAATCAATAAAAACTAATCGCTGTCGTTTTTCTAGCAAAGAACTTCGATTGTGAGCTTATAGATAGCACAGGCACCATGAATAAATTAATGTTTCCTTACGCTAAAAATTCTCTGAACGATTCGGCTCTTTTTTTTTCATAAGCAGACGAAAATCGTCGAAAATTTTCCGATCGGTAAACAAATTCTACTCATAAAATTCAACATCGATTCAACTCAGCGCTAATTTATTTGAGGATTCCCAATACTCAACCTCTCAAATATGGATAACTCATTAAAAAAATTTGAAAAAACGCATTTTCAGCTTTGAATTCCACCAAGATATAAAAAAGTATGAACTTTACTTCGATTCTAAACAACGCGAATCTTATTTCCAACTTTGATGGTCCTTATTGCAATGATTCAATGAAATGAGCACAAATAAATCCAAAAAAAAACCCACCTTCACAGCATTCTCCTTCATTCTTCGGCTCTATTAATAGAAGCAAAAATATTGTGATATCTATCCGCCATTAGAGTAAAACATCTTTCGGTTAAACTATCTTCAAATTACCAATGCAACAACAATAACCAATAAGTGACAAACCTGAGTAATTTATGAAGATCACGTGCCATCCAAACATCCCAATCGTCCTTTTCGGCAGTTATCGCTATTCTTCGCTCGCATACGTCTTTCACACCTCGTCCCGTCAAGTCAATTAGGTACTACAATAAAAATTACTATTTTTCCTTACATACAAAGACCATAAACTAAACCCCTTTTATTCCCCTCTTTAATTTTTTCTAATTTCATATTTTCCTTAGTAATCGTTGTGCTCTTCAATCCCTGCTCTTCTTTAAAAAAGCATTTGTTCAGCAAAATCGGCATTGAACCACGAACAGGATTAAAAAAGAAGTTTAAAAATAGTAGACAATTATATATGCCTCACCACATTGCCCTTTTGATCATCATAAAGACCGATGCTATTCGCCGTATATTCCCACATCGTTGGCGGTAGAGTAAGTGTGGAATTCCATTGTGCGACATCCAATGGATTTGCCATAAATTCATTTCGTCTAAGAAATTCGAAAATGCGATAATTCTTATGAATTATAAAGTTAAATCACTAAAAATTTATATTGCAACAAGAAATTTTTTTCCATAGACGAAATTCTTGATGAAAATTCCAATCGTCACGGGTAATTTTTTTCTTCCCCAATTACGCCATCGCCGACCCAAAAATCATTCGTTTTTTTTTAAAGCGAAATTACAGCTAATTGAAATCCCTCTCAGGTGATTTTAAGTAATGTCTTTCTCTCTCTCATAAAATTATACCTAAAGATCATTAATAGCGAACGTATTTACCTAATGCGGGAAACGCCAACGTAAAAATGTGACATATTCGACAAAATAGCGAAAACATTTCAGCACAAAACGATGCAAATTAATGGCCATACAAATTGGCAATGCAAAAATCATGACATGTTCGCACCTGAATTTACTCTTATGGCCTTTTAGCCTATAAGCCCACTTTACTTCGCAAATATTTCAATTTTATATCCATCACTGTTACTATATACCATATAAAAAATTACTATATAAGTAAAATATTGTTAAAATGTTCTATTCTCTTATATTTTAAACGCATAAAAAAAAAAAGAAGAACAAATAACCTCACTGGCGAATTAGGATTGCCGATAATTATTTTTGTGGAATTGCTGTTTGATAAATCGCCACAATTCGGTCGACCAAATGTTCGCACACAAATATCGTTCATCTACAATCGACAACATATATGACTATATCATTTTTTCGCTCATTCAATGCAAAAATTCGATGCAAATATCGGAAAGGGAAAATTTTACAGCGTATTTATTATTTTTTTTTCAACTAGGAGCAAAAAAAGGTCGACAATCAGTGGCAAATTGGACAATTTGCCCAAAAATTTCGCTCATTAATTTAGCGACTAAAAAAAATTCAAAACCTTAAAATTCATACAAATGAGGAAATATATACATACATTCATGTAGCTGTGTCTCGCCTACCCCCATTCTACCCCTTTCTGAAAAACGTCTCTGCACTTAAGAACGACGGAAAATTTCTAAAATTTCTATGCATCAATCAAAACCACCGAAAGATATTCTAAAATGTTTTTCTTAAGTCAAAAATTTTTGCACTCTAGGAAAAAGATTTTCAAATGTATTATATCTCAGTCAAACAGCAATACAATAACCTTTAAACTATTTAATAATCGTTTTTATTTCGCGACAAATGCTAAAATTTAAGAAGACATAAGCGAAATGTATTCTAAATTTTTCAATTTCTATGAAATAAATGAAAAATTTTTCAAGATGCAGCTATGTGAAATGGGCGAAAAAATTTCTCTACGGAAATATAAAAAACGACAATATATGTATGAGGTTCGTGTAAAAAGCTATTTGCGACAATCTTATTATTCAAATCATCGAGGAACGTTGCATTCAAGAATCGACTTATATTTTGTAGACAACTTTCATTGGCTGACTAGATAAAGGGATTAAAGACAGCTGAAAACAAGAAGAGACGTCTGAGAGGTGTTTTTAGTGTCCAGCACTTTTGATTTGACAATTTTTAAATTCACAGCTTCCGGTACGTCCCAATTTCCAGGAATTCGGTAGGTTCGTCTAGGGAAATTTCATCGAACATGTCCGCTTACATAACTCTTTTAAATTTATTCAACTAGTCAAAATTCACTAAACGAATACTCTTTAAGCTTCTCAATCATTAAATCTTTGTGATTTCATTAGCAAAAGTTGAAGAAAAAAATATTAACAATAAAACTAATAGGAAATACCTTTTGAATAGTGCATGCAGCTTCTCCATCAATATCAATCGGATTTCTACCAAGAATTGCATCTCTTACAGCATTACCCCATGCAAGGAACATACATCCTGACGATTCTAATTTCCATATTACATCATCCACCTTAATGAAAATTTTTCTACCAAAATTAGTTTCTTTGGTAAATTTAATATTTAGAAAAAAATAAAAATTCAACTCATTTTGTTCAGCTTATTTTTATATTTTCTTCTCATGTTGAGAATTGGCAATTGTGTAAAGAAGGCGATGACGACTACAAAAGAAGATAATCACCTTCATATGTGATGAAAAATCTTTTTAAATTAAAAAAAAAATAAAAAAAAAATGGTTTAATTAACACCATTAAACAATTCATCCAAAAGAACTCATCAATAGGTAATTTTGAATAAAGAATATAAAACTCTTCCGAAGCTTTTCTTTCTAATTTTCAACAGATGAAGAATGGTTATCGCATAAGTTCGGGATTTAAAACATTATATTTTCTTTTTTCCCCAACATTTTTATTCATGACTTATGATGTTTCCAATTATTCGACTCCTACAATTGAAAGCATAATATTAGAGGATCAGTGGGAGGAGAGAGATAAGATTTGTCCATAGGTGGCAAGATTTTTAATACAATTCCAGTACGTTTTCAAAAAGTAAATTAAGGTGAAAATTTTCAATTAATATACAAAGGAACATTTTTCACTAGGACATCGTAGGTTACCCCCTCTTTCCTCTCTCTGTAACTCTCGAAGTTCGGCTATTTCGAAATGTCCACTAATAAGTTCAATCTTCTAGACGACACGAGGGTACGTAATCATATGACTGGTAAAAGGTGAGCAGCATCAAAGACCAATGACCAGTGGCTATTTCGGAATGTCCACTGATAAGTTCAGTCTTCTGGAGGACAGAGGGTACGTAACCGCCATATGATTGATAAAAGGTGTGAGCAGCATCAAAGATCAATGACCAGTGGCTACTCCGGAATGTCCACTAATAAATTCAATCTTCTGAAGGACAAGAAGGCACGTAACCGTCATATGACTGATAAAAGGTGGGCAGCATCAAAGGCCAATGTAACCAGTGATAATATTATCATCATCTGCGAAAACCTATTATGTTTACTCGATGCCTAAGACTTAGAATTGAAGTTTCGAGAAAACTTCGACAAACTTTGCATATAGATTTCAAATTTCAAAATTTTCAACATTTAGTGAATTTCACAGCATTTTATAGCTAAAATTTGCATTAATGAAATCCAAATATAAAATTTTGCGCAAAAATTATTGAAATTATTTAAAACAATTCTCTCAAAATTAATCAAACTATATAAATATTCATCGAATTTCTAAGCGCTTTTTTTTTTAAAAAAAAATCAAATACGAATATCTTCGAGGAACAAAGATGATGATAGATGGCTCTGAATTTCCGAAAACCTTAAAATATTGTCGATGTTAAAGATGTTAAGTTTTTTCTTTTTTTTTAAATTGTTAAATGTTAAAATATTCGAAGGTGTTAAAAGGAATGAATTTTGATAGCGACAATTAAAATATTTTTGAAAAAAAAATATTGTTTCAATTTCTTTGTTCTCTAATAAAAATACACCACGAATCGGGTCGCTTAAGGCGTCGAACTCTCCTCGTAATCATGTAATGAATCATCCATCTCCCACATACACAAAAAAAAAAAAAATCTTTTCTTCAACATTTTGGAGAGGGTGGAACGTTGTTCATGGAGTCGGAAACGCAATTTCAAAAATTTCTATACTTTATGTTGCATATTTACAGCTATTAAGTGAAGATAAATGCCACTTGTGACCAGGTATAAGACCGAAAATTATCAACTTATATTAAAAAATCATCGATAAACTATAGTTCAAGTATCAGATTAGCTCACGATCAGGACCACATTTTCACTTCATCCAACACTTTAAGGGATCAAAGCCAGATTAAGAGTATAGAGACATTTACCTCGATAGCATCCGAGCAGCTATCTTGTGTACCACCAAGTGAGCTCAATGATCGAAATGGTCGATGTCGATATTTAGTCGGTCTATCAGCTACTAAAATTAAAACTTGATGCGCATTACAACGCATAATTATAAGCAACCATAGTAGACAACCAATAATATAAAGTTGCACCCGGCTGGTCATATCTGAAAAAAAAAAATCACAATCGATAATATAAGCTTAGAGATGCGCTTAACATCGGCACTGAGGCAATAAAAGGATCAACGCGAGACAAACGTTCAATAAATCATTTTTTCTTCAGAGATTGTTTTTTATTTTGGAGAAATTTGAATTTCGGCTTGTTTTGAAAACGTTTTTCTAAGATCTCTTTCTCCGGTTTTTGAGATCCAGATTAAATCCGGTCTCGGATTGCATTCCGGATTGAGTTTCACAACTTGTGCGGCATTAAAAAAACTTAACTCAGCTATGAGAGTTTTTGCGATTATTAGGTTAAGTATCATTTAGATTTGGAAGGATGCAAAATAAAATTCAAGTGAATAGATGCAAAGATTAAGGATATATAAGAAAGTGAAATATCTGAAGATAAGAAGATATTGAGATACGATTTAAAAATTCCGTCATAACTACGCAACATTCTTCAATAGAGATCGCCCTAAATTCCGCTCGAAGATTATTGCAGTTCGAAATATTCCAAACAAAACAACGAAGCAAATATTTCTATTAATTTAATTTAAAAAAAAATCCTGGATTGAGAAAAAAGAACAATTAAAAAAAGCAAGATAAAAAAATATTGCAGATATTAACTTTCAGGATGCTATTACATCCTGAAAAAAACAACATTCAATAGAGTTTAGAGTTTAGATGTGAATATCCTTTAATATTGTATCGTTGATGACTATGTGTGGAATAACTGGTGGGCAAAGCTGTCAATTAGAAGGAAGAGCACTCAGCAAACAAAGTGACGTCTTAGAAAACTGATTTTTCGATGAGCAAAAAAAAAAATCCCCCCCCTTCCCCTTCCTCTTCCCCCTTGAATATACCCCCTAGACGAGCAAAGGGTGAACTCTAATGTTGACTTCTTGCGAATGTGAATGGAGAACGAAAGTGTCGAACGCACTTGTGAGCTATGAATTTATAAACACTTGCAGCTGCACAAAACTAATCTATTTTGTTTTTTTTTTCTTGCCTCAATTTGCTGTCAAATCCTGAAAATGCTCCTCTCCCCTCCCTCCCCCCTCCCCCTCCACAAACTTTATTCATTAAAATATTCATATCATAGTACCACTAACATTTCATTGTACTATTCGCATAGATCACAATTATTTCGAATGAAAAAAAAAAACATAGATGAATCGAAATTTATTTATTACATCTGTTTGTGGTGGAAGCTGCAATAAAATTTTTTGCAAGTTGCAATAAAAATTTGCAAAAAAATTGCAATAAAAAATTCACCAATTCTAAAAACATTCGCAATTTTTTTTTTTTTTTTTTGCATAATATTTCTCAAAACGTACTCAACTATCTTAATTTATTGCTATACAATATTGGAATAAAAATTACGATTATAGTAACATAAACGAGTAACAAGGTTTTATTCACATAAATTACAATCTAAATATGCAAATATTGATACAGTAGGATCATAGGCAGATACCGTATCATAAATCGATTTATATAATGTTTCATATCACTTCTACGCATTATTTAAATCATATTAACAAGCGTTATTATAATCTCTTCACTCTAATAACAGGTAAGCGTGAATGAACTCGATGATATCGATTGACTAGTTTCGAATGCCGATCGATCGATGCTGAAATGATCGATCAATTGGATTTGTGATCAACTACTAGCTCTACATGTGGTAAGCACAACACATCTTTCTATCACAACTTAACCAACTTAAAATCAACCTTAAAATCAACCTTAAAATCAACTTAACCAACTTCATTATCACAATGTGATTGCTTACTATTTAAACTAAGTGTTGAAAAAAATAAATTTTAAATCAATAAAAATTTAACTTAAAAGTGTTAAAAATAGTGAATTTTAGAAAGCAATTAGCATTTATGGCAGCTACACACATAGCAATTTCACTGAATAGCAATCATTCCCATCTTTGAACGGTTCCGTTATAATATAAACAAATGGTGGCACTTGAAGATGTGAATAGAACGCTAGTTTCGATTAGAAATATGCAGCTGCGACCCGAATCTACTGCAATGCATATGCCGCTTCATTTAGAGATTTATTTATAACTACGAACACATTCATCACTAACCGTCGATGACGCTTTTACATACAATTAAGAACCAACGGAAAAAATATGCTAGAAGGCATGCGTTGAGGCTTAAATGATGGGGATTTTTTTTTTGCAACTAGGCTACTAGGCCAGTTGCCCAGATGGCCTAAATCAATTGGGAAAATCTGGTTATTAAATTCTCAACGAAAGATATAGAGTCGCATTCCTTTTTATTTAACAAACTCATTGAATCATTGGGCTCGCTTTACGTCTATGCCATTTTCTTGTGCTATCTGTCCTTAAAGGGGTTTTGGTGATACATTCTTCGGAATATATTAATAACCTCTTTTTTTTTAAAATTCTAACAGACAAGCGTTGATTTATTTCTAGGGTAGTTTCAAATAGTGACCTAAGTCTTCTTAGTCCATAAAGAAATTCAAGAATATCCACGAAGAAATTCAGGAATCTGACGACAAATATGCGACCCCCTTAATAGTATCGATCATTTAGCTTCACCATATTGTGACTTCATGTAACATCCATTAGACGGTTTCGTTATCTGCGCTCCAGCGTACTTTACTATGTGATTTTCAAATTGCAGTCATCTTTCGTTAAATTGCAACCCTAACGCAGTATAAAATGTTTCAGGCGATTAGTCAATCCAACATAACAAAGCATATTGTCCACAATCATCCACGTCATATTGTTAGCAAGCCAAAGGCGAGCACCAATCTAAATCTTTGGTGATAACGATTAAAAACAATCGCATTTTAGCCTCTCTCCGGTCACGAAGAGTGGAATTAGCGAGGAAAATATTGTAAACTCAGCATTTATTAAACCCTTGATAAAATTTGATAAAAAAAGTGGAAGATGACAGATAGAAATTTTTCGCTTACATTTATTCGTCAAAGCAAAATCACCTTCGTGAGCGCAATGATTTCTTCGGCGAGCTAATTCCTCCTGTCTATTCCCCTCGTACCCTGCTTCCTCACTCCCTCTATCTAAAAAACTCCATGCAACTCTCTCAAGGATTAGTACAATTTCTTTTGATTGCTCTTTAATGCTACAACGGCGGCTTCAATACAATTAAACTGAAGTTTTCGCTAATCATAAAAGGTAAGCAACTTATAAGGCGATCAATAAAAACAGTACAAAAAACCTTTGCGAAAAAAAAAACTTTTCTCATAAAATAAACATTTCCAAAAAAAAACATAACAATAGACATTAAATGGACGAAAAAATGTGCATATGAAATGCGAAAATAGAGATTGTAACTAAGTGTTTGCGAGCGCAACCACCGGAAATCATTAAAACTAAACGACGACAATCGATACGGCGTTCATAATTTCGTCGATATCGATTGCAATAGAATCTTGTCGAATAAAAATATTGGTGATTGTGTCGTAGCAACAATATTAGTGATCACATCTTCAAATTTTTCATTAATCATTCCACTCTTTATAGTGCCATATCAATACTCGAATTTTAACGTTAAGTTTATTGCTCCGAAATAATATAAGCTATTACTTGTTATAATTTATAGTAATCAAATAAATAAGTAAAACGCATTCAAACGAAAGTGAGTAAATTTCAGCTGCTTGACTTATTCGATAGCAATAGCGCTTAATTTTCTATCCGCAATTTCGATTCAGATTCGTCGTTTCTTTCGACTTGATTCAGATTCAGATTCTTCGTTGCTTCTAGATTGATTCAGATTCAGATTCCTCTTATATTATCAATTCAGATTCAAATACTTTGTTTAGATAAAAATATGACGATAATGGAATACGCTAAGTGTTAGTTAAGCAAGATTATTGATTGCGATTGTTTAAAAATAAATCATTGGTCGAAATGCCTAAGAGGAATTCAGTAAGTAATTGCAAAACATAAATGTGACCCATATCCTTTCATGTTTCCACTTTCATAAATCATGGAACTTTTTGATGGACTATCGACATTACTTGTTCCAGGTCATTTGAACTTTAAATTAAATATTGTTCTTCTCTCGATCGGAACCGGAAGCATATCTAATAAAGATGCTAAATTATGTGTTATTTCGACCATATTGTTTAAACAGGGTCAGCCAAATAGCTTTCTTTTATATATAACAAAAAATATAGCTTAAATTTTTTGGTTCAAATCCTGCCTATTGAAAAACTCTTCTACTATGCTATAGAACCGCCTTTCTGATTAATTTAATAATATACATATGCAAATTTTACAGTAGTAGACATTACTAATGTTCAAAACATAACACATCACACGCGCACGCACGCGTGCGCGCACACACACACACACACACACACTACACACAAACACAAAGGCACATGGACACACAGACACACACAGAGACACATACACATACATAGGCATACAGACACAGGCACACGGGCACACAAGCACACGGACACACAGGCACACGGACACAGACCACAGACAGGCACACAGACACAGACACACAGATACACGGACACATAGACAGACACACAGACCCACAGGCACACAGACCACAGATACACAGACACGGAGAAGCAAAGACACAGAGACAGACATAGCGACAGAGACAGAGACATACAGACACCCAGACACAAAGACACGGAGACACGCAGACGCACAAACACACGGATACGTAGACAGAGATACACCCACACACAGACCACAGACACAAACAGAGAGACACAACAGCACACGGCCACACACAGACACACAGACACACAGACAGACTGACACATAGACACAAAAGCAACAGACGCGTAGACATGCGAGCACACAGACACACAGAAATACAGACAAAGACACACGGGCGCACAAACAAACGGACACACACACACACGCACACACAAAAACACACAAAAATTAAGGGGGAGGGGGGGGGATATATTGATTATTAATGGGCATAATATCACATTAACATTACATATTAAGCAAGAATTAGAACCAATAATTATTTAACAGTAAACATAGTGCAAATATTACAAGCAAAATATGCTTTCATTAACATGGTCAAAAATTCAGAAAAACAAATAAATAAACAAATAAATAAATATTTAAATAATTAAATAAATAAGTAATCTATATTCGAAAGAAGAGGAAATAAGGGTATCGTATTTTTTGCTTTTGCAACTGTGCCCATCAAATCAACCAGTTTCATAAATTGATAAATGGCTTGCCGACTACAAAAAAAAAAACCCTTTCCTTTAGAAAAAACAAAAGTTTTTCGAAATAAGCACTGCGGGAAATTTGATGAAAACCTCAGANTTTTGGCACATACAGGTTTTGAACGTAAATTATTATAAGCAGAATATAATTGTCGAAAATTGGTATGATTTGAATCGTTATTCCAATATTTGCCCTCTTATCCAATCTGTAGACATTAAATCCGTCACGCTGAGTTCAAATCTGTTACTAAGTCTAAACCCATTACTGAGTAACATTTGAAGACCACACAGGTAGGAAACTTTTACATAAAAAAAAGATTAACGAATATGATGAAGAATTTACTTAAGGATCGCACACACCATGACAATAGGACAGCGGAGAGAATGTGAGAATGTACATAGAGCAGGTAGAAGCATTTCCCACATGAGCAGGTGAACTAATGAAAGCGATCGGTAAGTTGGTCATTGCAACTTGATCCTCGTGGTATTCTCTGATCTGGATTCTAATACGGCATCACAATTAGAATCGTGGATAATGGTTGTTATGCCAAATATTGATGTATTGTTCATCTTTGCAGCATGAAACCATTTTTGGGTTAGATTCCATCGAAAATTCATCAGCCAGAACTCAGTGAGGACTCTCGAATTAGAACTCAGCAAATTTTACAGGAAGAAAAGTCCGCATCCATATTCCTTCCTGATTGTACGAAAGATTTCAAGCGCAAAAAGTCTCGCCACCATTCATTCAATATCGAAGGAATCATTCATCTACGAATGAGTCATATCTCGATTGAAAATTGATCTTGAAACCTACTCTAGGTCATAGGTCAGATTATTCGTAGATCGTGTTATCCAGTCAGTCGGTAGTTACCAAATCTCTTAGCCGTTCCTTTCTTGGATGGCAAGAAGGAAAGGCAAATATATACACATGGTGAACAAGAGCGCAATTTTCAACAAATTTTAAAAATAGATGAATGCGTTAAAAAAATCCGTCGAGAGAGAGAAAAGACTTGCGAATAGCGGAGGATAGTGCGGAACGTCGCGCGGATAGCGGAGGATAGTGCGGAGCGTCGCAATTCGTTCGTTGCATGTAAACGGCGCATGGATCAATGTGAGCGCATTTGAAGGCCTATCACTGATTCGTGACGCGTTCGTGGATGCACTGGAGTGCATAAAAAAAGAACGTATGTTCGAAGCACAATGAACGTAGAAAAAAGTACTTCGCATAATGCCCTCTTCGATGAATGTTACGTAACTTTGAACTAGGCTATTTTTACGCTCATCTTTGTTTAATGCTAATATTCTAACAACTAGAATTTTTCATATTTCAACTTTTTAAAATCTTTTTCTATTGTTTTGCAAAATTTTAGCAAAAATTTTCTGCAATTATTCTTTAAATTACTCTATTCTATCGATTATGAACGCTGTCGAATATATCAATGTTATGAAGGAGGTTTCACAACGGATTGAGATCGTTGAAAACTTATATTTTGACTGCTGAACTTATTCATTTGTGTGGTATTTTATGATCTAATATTTTCAGTAAATACTCGTGAAGGAAAGATGGTTTGTTTTGATGTAAAGATTTGAAATATTCACAGATAGATATGAATAGACGCAGGTAGATTTAAACCGGAGGTAGATTTTGAATAGCTAGAGATAGATTTTGAGCAGCCGGAAGTAGATTTGAATAGCTAAATATATTTTTTTTTAGTGAGGTAGGTATTAAAAATTATCTTCCTTCTTCACCAATTTTTATTCAACTAATTATTCAGTGATCGATAACGATAATCGAGTAGTTTTGTTCATTTCGTTTCGTTTATTGTGCATAAATGAGCAAAAATTATATAGAAATCACTAAGCGATGCTATGTGAATTTTTTTTTAAAGTATATATATAATTATTTATTGCGATGAAGCATTTGAATAAGAAATTGATGAGAGAAGAGCAAAAAGAAACTTATTATTACAAAAACAATACACCTTTAACAAGCAATAAAGAAAAGCACACCGTTACGCTTTTATAAATTAAATGATTAAAGATCAGAGGCATTGACAGTGATACGCTTGACAGTAATATACAGTATAAATGCATTTACAGCGATGAATGACGAAGTGACAAATGATTTAAGATGACGATTGCACATTGATTGATTACGATTACCATCTTTATAACAATTTCGAATGGTTATCTTCGGAAGATCACTGCAGAATTTGTTGATAGAAAATACTGTAGTACTCATGGGAAATTTCAACGAACTTGAAGCCGATTTGTAGCTGCACGACGAGGCTAGGAAGGTTTTAAATCATAAATCCAAGGATTGCACTCATAAAGCTGAAATAATTGAAGAAGAGTTTTTATAGAAGTGAATATTAGTGAAATATCGTTATCTTATTTCAATATCCAAAAATAGGATGATATTATATCCAAAGAGCCCAAATAAATTTCTACTTGATTTTAGCTCAAAACTACGACGAATCAAATTTATTTCTGGAGTAGGTATTCATGAAACTCCAATTTAACATTATTGACCATCGTAGCGTAGATTTATAAAATGCTTCACATTTTAGTTCGCCTAAGGCATTAACACACGCCTCTTATAGCGCCACGTTTGTATATATTTGTATCATACTAATCTTAGGGATTGATAACTGCCAAATTTTGTTTCTCCTTGAATCGAAGTTGCCACCACACTCATAGCATTGAACTATCGCTTCTGCGAGTATGATTCGACTCCGACACCTAAATAGGTCATTAAAGGTATTGTAGGTGCGTAGACGTTCATTAAAGGTATGACACATGGAAGCTCCGGGTATTTAAGTTCCTCATAATCTCATGACATATCGATTACAATTATCTTCGAAGATAGTCGAACGCAGAATACCCGGTAAAATTCAGAACAGTCGGCTGCAGTTCGAACTTTACTAGATTTGGAATGCACTGCAGTTCGTCCACCTTGTGGGCGTATACGCCAAGATTCATAAATTGGGCGTTAATTATTGGATAGTCAAAGCAATTACGAAGCGATATGTCGATTATCGCCAATAGTATTCTAATGATGACGTCATAGCAGTTATGGTGTAGAATTTGAGTGGTTCAACCTGTAGGTCACACATTCACCACTCTTCCAAGGGCGGAATTTTATAGCGAAGCATCTATATATCGTTTAAATAAATCTCTCTTTTTTTTAAAAAATTTTCATTCTATATAACAGGTATAAAAAACAGCAATTTTGACAAATAAGTTGACTTATTATATTTTTACCAAACATTAAATTTTTCACATCATTGATAGTACTTAGTTTTTGCATAATTAATGAAAATTAATTCACAGAAGAAACTAATCGACTAGACAAAGATTTCTTTTAATATTGAAATAATTTTTTATTAATATAATTCTTTTAGCGATGAGGGTCGTATTTTATAATAAAGAAAAAAAGTGGAACAACGAAACAATAAAAACCTTCGTGCAGAAATATTTATATTTTGTTGCATTTTTCAAAGTGAATGATGTCGAAGAATAGATCTTGATGATATGATGTCGAAATACTTCTCTATCCACATTACTTCGATTGTTTATAATTAACCCGGTTTTTTCAGGGAATTTTATAATTTCAAACATTTTTTTAAATCCTTCGTAATTGCGAATTTTTCAAATTCAATTGCGAAATCAAAAAATAAACAATTTAAGCTTCACCTTATGTGTTTGTTTTTTTTTGCGATTTTGAAATGCGTCAATCCATATTTATATCATTATTCACTACATAAAGCATGCAAAATATGTCATTATTCACTATATAAACCACGCAGAAATATATGATTGGAAATTATTCATCAATGCGATGTAATGTTTTATGCCAATCATTGGTATGTTATTTTTCGTTTAAAATTCAGCTTTTATTTTTACACGTTCTTGATATAAAACTCGCAACTTGTCAAGAATATGGATTGCTTGTGTTAATTTATGGATCCGGAAAAGTTGGAATTATTGGCCGAATAGTGGTTAGCCAACTGCCATAGAGGTTGCAATTTCATCATGAATTCTCTTCGATATTCTCGTTTGTGCTGCGTAACGAAAGTGCAAAGTTTCGAGAGACTGAAGTGAATTTATGATTAACCTTATGCCTGATTGCAAAAAATTTGTCGATGTATGCCGCCTGTTAAGGTCGAAGAGAACCGTAAATCATACTTTACTGCATCAGGGTTCAATCCCTCACGCATACATCACATTTTACTAAAACATTTGTGCAGTCGGCGTGTTTAGTGGCTGATGTAGCCAAGTTGTATTTCGAATGTCGATTCAACTACTTTCTTCACTTGTTTACTTCTTGCGATCTATTATTTTGTTTATATGTGACGGAATTGTAGTTAGTATATAGAAATGCTTTTATTTTCCATTCGAAAAAATTGTAAACAATCTTTTCTGATTTACACAATTCATAATAATAATTACTAATGTTTATTACTGTTTGCAATATTATATGCTAATTCATTTCTTTTTTATTTTCTATAAAACAGGGTAATTTGTATGACATCTATTATATATATATATATATATATATATATATATATAAATACAAATATAAACACCTGCATACACATTGAGAGATCATGAATGATTAGAAGTCCAATAAATGTACAAGTGCATTTTGCACAGAATGGAGACAGCAATCGACAACAAGTTGGGATTGGCCAAGAGAGCGAGATGGGATGTTTGTTGATGAGCATTCCTATGAACGTTGATATGCTACGTGCTAGAGCAACTAAGCGTGGAAGAACAGCTAGAACAAGTATATACTGAAAAGCCTTTTAGTGAAGCTATTTATGTTTTCACATTGCGCTTTGTGTAATCTGTGAAGTTGAAGGTGCCCACTAGTTGAGAAGAAAATATATTTGCAAAAATCAAGGTGAACACTGTGTCAATGCATACCATATGGGACCGTATTTTATTCTGGGAGTCTCAAGCTTATGTATCATTGTGGATTTTCTCCAATTTGTCAGCGTAGGCGTTTCTTGGAAATTCACTCTTTTTGAAATTCATTGTTTTGAGTAATGTACCTTTCACTCTTTGTATTTTCTGCCTTAAAGTATCCCCATCTGCCACCCCACACTTAAATACCCACTATGCGTCTAATATAAATTGCAAATACGTAGGAAGGTCTTGTACTGCAATACGCGTAAGATTGGCCCTGATTTATAAAAAGCATCTTTGATTACGGTGGCGATGTGTTTGTCAAGCTCCAATTTGGAATCAATTGGGATGTCTGAGTGTTTGATTCAGGCAGAGTCTGGTACAGAAGTGCCAATAATGAAAATATTGGAGCCGGAATAATGGAGCATTTCAGAACAGATATGCGACGGGAATTTTGTATAAATCAAACTAAAGCATANCAAGCTGTTGTATAATAATCTTTATTCGTATAAAATAAAGAAACTATAATAAGCTGTTATAATAAGCTGTTCGTGTGTTCATGTGTACATATCGTATCAGATACAGTATGTGCATTTTGTTGCTAACATAATCGAGAACGGTGGCATTTCTCAGTGATTAAGTAGATGGTGATGTTCTTATTCGTTTTTTGCCATTACAATAGATGGGAAAAATATATGCATAAGAAATCATGTATTTTAATAATATCAAAGAAATTTAGAATGATTATAAAATTTTTTAAAAAAATATTTCAACTAAAGGATGCTTTTCATCATTCTATTGTGGAAACTATCTTAACTCAGCAAAATTGTATAAAGTAAAATGAATAAAATGAATTTCGAATTGTACAGGAAGCTCACAAAGCGATTTGCATTTTATATAAGGTTGCTGGTTGAAGTGATAAGGCTCACTTCGAACACTATTTCCGAAGCATGCAAGTAATAGTAATAGTGATAATAGTGCTTCGTCTACAAGAACTCTTCCTACCTTTATTTTTAGCACTAATCAGCGTTTTGTTGAAAGCACCCAATCCTTTGTTCAGCACCGACTATAATCATTCAAATTGTTTGAATATATACATTTGAAATATTTAAATCGTTTTTCCATATATAATATAGATATCATTAAGTTGCTAAGGCTTCTTCTCGAATATTTGAGGCATTCCTTTTGTTCTTTTAAAGGCTTATTCATTCTTGACACTATTCATGTAATTATTTAATGCAATTTATATAGAATTCATTGAATGCCATCAAATGTATAGAACATTTGTAAAGGCAATTTTATCTAAACTACGAGTGCTCTACATAAATTTGTAAGAGTGAGCTGTTTCCATAACAAAGGTGATCATTGAACATCTACGATTAGATTTCACTATGTTTAAGCAGTGTTTGTCGTCAACGAGAGAGAAAGAAAAAAAACGAAACATACACGTTGCGATATTTTAGCGATCAGCTAATGCCACGTAGTCGGCTGTCATCAACGTATATATGCCCTCATCCATTCTGCACGTGACCAGCTGCCACCTCAGGTACACACCAATCAAAATCAAAACCATTACTTAATGTAATTATCGTTCATAACAACGAATGCTTACAATCTACAACTTCAACATGCACAAATTTCACACTCTCTATGTTGAAGTAAAAAGTAAGATTGCATTGATCTTGAACGTGTTAACAGACAACGTGCTGCAAGGTAGCATATGTATGCAACAAAGATGTCTCTCGTTATGAGGCTACAAAGCTATACTTCAATAAACAAACGTGTGCTTCAATAATCGTTTATACTTGCACGTTTCGGCAATCTCACATCTATAACGATACGAAGGTACAAAGGTACAAAGGTACAATCACTAATAGAAATGCTCTATATTTATCAACGACCATAAGCACGTTGCAGCTGCTGTTCAACGAGTCATAGAACAGTGTTTTTGTGATCATACGCCATGTTATTAAGTTTTTCGAGATAGGCATCGTTCAAACTTAAGCCTTTCCTACGTTTTATAATTGCCTATATCGAGGTATGACTTAGTAACTAAGCTAAAGGATTCAAAGTTGAAGGTGTGTTAGTGATTTAGAAGCGAATTTTGGCTTCTAAGCAATCTTTAATACACCGGAAATTTAAATTAGCTAAAATTCGAAATAAATAAATAAATAATCGAAGTAAACGGAGAAACGAAATTAAATACATTGGATAAGATTAGAGTTCGTTGTGGCAAACACAGATGACTTGAAAAAGACGAAAAAGCGCTTTCGATTTATTTTTCATAGCCCGTAAACATGTTGATTGCATTTTTTTGCAATAGATTGACAGTTGCATTTTTTGCAACAAAGTTGATTTCAAGGTTGAACGATGGAATGAAGTTGAACAACGCCTAATTAAAGATGAACAAAGATCTAATCGATAAGATTTTGCATTTCTTAACGACCATATCCGACATTATCGAGCCGTCAATTCGATGCGCAACAAAACATTGCATGAATATTGCAATTAGAGTATTGCAGAAATGCAAATATTTTGCAAAAAACATACGATACCATAGATCTCTATTCCCTTATATTTTGCAAAGCAAAGTGGATAATAACATCCTGAAACTTTAGTTTTTATGCAATGAGAAATTTCTAACGTTGCGCTTCTTTAAGCAATAATTTAATAGTTGCAGTTGAATTTCATAGCCTTACGTGTATGGATATTTTAAAATGTTTTTTGATCCCCTATCGTTATCGGTGAAGGTTTTCTTTTTTCAATAGCGATGTATATATCATCGATATTATCTTTAAGGCGTTTATTAATATACATTTTGTTACCTAATGTCATAAATTTGTCCACAAAGTTTGCTCGTTCATTCCTTATCTTTTATACATTCTTTAATAATTTTTGTTGTAACCTGTGTTCCAATTGAAGGTTAATGAGCTGTATAATTTTTAAATGCATTTTTTTTTTGCATTTTATGCATTTTATGCATTTATGCATTTTTTTGTGCATTCATAAATGCAGCAAATCTTTTCAAATTTTCCATATCAGTTGTTTTTTTTATTCCGCTTCTTAGCCGAATTCTAAATGTAAGTTGAATAAAGGCCACAACGATAAGTAGAATATCATTAAAATTTTTGGAGGGTTTTTTGAGGATACGACAGATCAAATCGTCAACGGTAGATTAGTAATACTAATATTTTCACCCTCAATTTCATTGAATACCTTTTGATGCGACTAAATCCTTATCATCCACGAACAATATCGATCAACAACTTTTTATAATGTCCTATCGAATTGATCATAACGAATGCTGTTTATTGCGAAGTTTTTTAATAATTAGAAGTAAATATAAAAGATAAGGTAAGTTGCATTGAGCACGAGGTATACTTGAGTTCGAGGTACAGCTCGAGATAGCTCAAGGCGCAGGTCGAGGTAGCTCGACCTAACGATGCATCTGGACAAGTTGATCGATCTTGAACGAATCGTGCAAATATATTACTTTGCGATTTCAATTTTATGCTACAATCACAACTATCAGTTAACGTCAATCGTCGATTCCACATAACTCCATTCTATATTTAATTTTTTTTTTGCTTGATATCTTTTTTTCTTATATCGCGAGATGTATTTTGAATGAATACAACTTCTTGATATAAAAATTAAAATGTTGAATACAACTTCTTGATATAAAAATTAAAATGTATTTCTTATTCAAAAAATTGTTAAATGTATTTTATACTTTAAATTAATTTAAATCCAGCACTAATTCTAGTCTGAAATAATTTTTGCCCCACTGAATATACCATATTTGCAATTCAAGCAAAATAATTCCTCTCTGATTTAATATGAAGCCATAGGTTCTCAATGAACAGATTTAGCCATTTGCCTTAAATGCTATTAGTCCTGCTCTAAATAGATTTTTGAAAATTATCTTTTTTATTCAAAAATAGAGAAAAATCACTAATAAAATAAATCTTTCAGCAAAATTGTCATAACTGAACAACTGATAGCTAATTGAGAATTTTTTTAGCGGCATTTTTTGAGGTTTGTTGCATCAACTACAATCATGTGGCATACTTTTTTTCTTTCGATGGCGCCATATGTCATTGCAAAACTTCAAAATGTTTAAGATTTGTGAGCCTCAATCTGTCGTAAGTGGTAGGTGTTCGACTCCAATAGTGATAAATCAGTGATTTAAAAATAGTAAAGCCGATCTCTAAACTAGATTTAAAAAATTTCTAATTCTCGATATCAGGGTGGTTTTTTTTTGGAAAATTCGTAATTGACGTTATAATCTATAATTGTATTTATCACCTTTATCCTAAAATGTATACCTATATCCTCAACGAAATCCTATATCTTCTAATTCCCCGTGTATCCCCGTCAGAACTCTTAAAGATGCTTAGTCGAATAAAGTTTTCTTGCTTTATCACTTAGCGCTGCTTTGAAGTTGACTGCTTTTCAAAAGTTTTTGCAGCTTATGTGAGCGATCACAGCAACCATATTTCATAGAAAACCATTTACATCTAAAAGCTATATAAACATTCGAATATTCAAAGATAAAAATAAATAGGCGAGGGGAGGAGGTACGACTATGACTCATCAATTAGATTAAAACTTACGATTATATATTTGTGATTCACTTTAATTATAACGGTCGAATAGGCTATTGCTGGAGAGATTTCGCCTTGAAATGCAAAAAGCATCAACAAGTGAAACGCTCGAATAATCCTGAATTTTGCTCTGAGCTTATCTCTATGATTTCAGATTTCAATTTGTCGTAGTCGAATTTAATATTTCACTTCGATAGAAACTACAACATATTCAATAAGGTCAATAAAATTCGAATACTCTTAAATAAAGAAATTGTATGCTTAAAATAGATTGCAATATAATCTGGAATTTCAACTACACAAAGAGCGGCACAAAAATTTTCACTTATCTCTATGATAAGCGGCAATCGTTGCAATGATGTGTAAAGAAGTGATTTTTGGTGACCGAAATGATCACCTATATGGTAAAAGCAAAAGGTGTTGGATTGTATCTGCAACAATGACCAATGATGATCGAAAAGCGAATAAATAGTTTTAATAAAATTTTATGAGAGTATCTAAAAGCGCAATAAAACCGGTAAACATTTAAAGGTGTAGAATATAAAAATTATATCGAATGTGCACATTGTGAACCTCAATAGTGCTTTATCGCATCACATAAAAAGCACCACCCAGCTGCAAATAAACGCCATCATGTTTTACTTTCGTTCACTTTCACTTTCATAATGCTTTTGACAGTCCGTTGAGCATAACGCTTCTCCCCATTCCTTCCTTAGGTTTTCTTTGGAAATTCCTTCTTCCACAGACATCCTTCTTTTGCAGATAGTGCTCGTTCTTTAGGAGTTTCCTTCTCTTAAAGTTGATCATTATTTCGTATTATTCTTCTGGAAAGGAGTTATAATTCAATATATTTTTGGGGATTTTTCACTTAACTGTTACATGCATTTTCTTTTATTTAATGCAAACAATTTAGGTCAATTACTCAACTATTCAACTTTAATAGATATAGGAACAAGTATCCTTATTAAGAGATTTTTGAATTTTTAGTTCGTTTAAAAATATTTTTAATGAAATCTCTAAATGATTTTGTTATAAGCAAATAGGCAATGTAAATTTTACGTTATTTTATGGGAATTATAACAACTTTAGCAATATAATCATGCAAATCAACAATATCTATCGAAATATAATCATGTAAATCAACAATATCTATCGAAATTTAGCATATCGTTTTGTTGCAATTAAATGTATAGTTACTATAAATTATTTCAGTGATGCGCCTATCAATTATAACTAAATGCTTAGTGAGTTAATTATTGCAATATTAATATGTGAATAAATTTCACTGAATAATCACTTAAGGAAAAATCTATACTTATTTATCTATAAAAATTATTATATTTATCTATATCATTTAATTATTTGTTAATTACTGTTATTCATTATATATATATATATATATATATATATATTAAGAAATAAATATTATTCGATCATTCATTCAATGCATCTAAAGGATATGCGAATCAGTATCTGTTGAGAAAACGAATGTTTACTTGATCGATTTCCGTTCTTTAGAGTATCGTAAGAAATTCAGTTATCTTTTCCTACATTTTTCCATTAGGTTTCATTGGTTCTATTGAAGAGATCTGAAAATTACATTAATATTAAACTTATTTAATAATCTTTGCCTTCATGGAAAAGTTTAAAGCTCAAAGTTGCAACCTTTATTATCGCCTCATTAAGCCAACAACTGTCACCTTGGATTGTGATCATAAATTTTTAGTTTTTTGGACGTTCATTTGAAGTGACATTTCAGCCGAATGGTACAACGAGTAGCGAACGACTATTCTCGAAAGAAAGTGGCAGAGGCTTAAGTTGGGCAACGACCGCTTTCTTTATTGTTGCCGATCTTGTTGGTGGCGGTGTTGTTGCGATGCCTGTTGGTTTTATTGAAACAGGTAAGCAAACTGCATCACTTCAATAATACAATCACTTCTAATTATATATTATTATAACATTGCTCTTCTTTTCAAGCATTGAATAAAATTCTCCCGTCTTATAATGATTTAATTTGTTCTACTAAATAAATCCAGCTTATTTTAGAATTTAACGCTAAAACTTGGAATTGTGCGATGAGATTGCTAAGAGAAAAGGAAAATATTTGATCAAATTCGCAATAAGGCTACCAGAAATTACTTTAGAAGAACTTCAAAATACAACGTACTTCTGCATTACTTCGAATAAATATAGCTTAATTTAGGTGAATGTTTTCAGCGTCCACTAAATCAATAGGGCAAAGTTAAGTAATCGCTAAATACCTGTGTTGAGAATGAGATTGAATTACAGTAAATTAATTGCATAATTCAGCTCATATGTAAATTTTAAGGTCTTGTAACTGGAACTGTATTTATGTTCGTAATTTGTTGCTTCTTCGCTGGAACCGGCTATCAACTCGGTCAAAATTGGGTAATCATGCAAGAACGATGGCCGGTCTATAGGAAACATTGCAGAAAGCCATATCCAGAAATTGCACTACGAAGTATGGGAGTTCGAATGAGGTTCGATTTAACTTTCAACGTTTAGTTTATATCAAGTATAAACGCAATTGGTTGCCATTGCAATCATCATTGCCGTTCAATACATCATTAGAAGGGAGTAAGCGCCCGACTCCTTGGCTCTGTCCTATGAGCCATTTCGCTTAGCAGCCTAATCGAGATGGCAGCCGTGGAATAAGTCCCTCTCTTCCCCTCCTATGGTGAACAACGGTGAATCGACTCGTCAGCATCCGACGGCCAAGAGAGGAGTCTATGCCATAACGCTCCAAGCGACCGTATAATTTCTGACCTCAAGCGGAAACGGTAGCGAAACGGTAGAGGCCTTTATTCGTAACGAATGCATTGTTAATTAAAGTAAAGTGAAGTAAAGTAAAGTAAAGAATATCTTTCCACTGCATGCGTGTTGGTATATTGATCTCTAATTTAGTGTTTCGAAGGGGATCGTCATGTGAAATGATGAATCATACTCCCGCGGAGGCGGGAGAGCTTTTGTCTCCCCGAAGGCCCTCGCGGGGGCCGAGGTAGTGTTGGAGAGCTGGGGCCCCCTCTTGGAATTGGTACTATGTTGCATATCCGACTCCGGCAGGCGAGATTTTCTCGTCACCAGAAACAAGGCAAGTATGAAGGGAAAGGACGGACAGGAAACTGTGGAATCCTTGCTGCAATGGGTTTTCCTCTGTAGATTAAACAGGTCTGCATTAAGGCTATATCGCAAAGGTTGTTGATACGCTGCGAGTGTTTTCGTTCATTCGAGATACTTGGCCATCTCAGAGCAGGGTTGTATCTATATTATTTCTATATCATCTATCATGATGAATTGTTGCTTCGCTGATAACATGTGTGCGCCACATTGCCTTTCGGTGTTTCTCATTCTAACACATTGCATTACGCAATTTCCTCGTATTCTATAACTTAATGAACAATTTTTTTTTTGCGCCACATTGCCTTTCGGTGTTTCTCATTCTAACACATTGCATTACGCAATTTCCTCGTATTCTATAACTTAATGAACAATTTTTTTTTTCCGTTTGTGAGCGCAGAATTTGCGCTTCTAATATCCTTCATAGAAATGACGAAAACATCTAGACACCCAAGGAGGTGGTGGATTTTTGATTGCGGCTGCTCCGACGATGGGGTCTCCCACGGTCCAAAATTTATGATTTATATTACGCAGGGGTCTCGCGTAGGTGATAGCACCGTGAACTCCGAACACAAGTCTGTATGTCCCACATTTTCGGTTCGGTAACTGCTGAAGTTAGAGTTAAATCTAATTTTTTCATTTTATATTGCGCTGATAGAAAAAGGAATCTTTTTTTTTTTTTAAATTTTGTGTGGTCGATTAGACTAATTGCAAAAGGAAACATTATCCAATGAGTTTTTATTTTTTGTTGTCTGGTGGAATTGTTTGCTTAAATAAGCAGGAACTCTTCTAATACGTTTTTCCACATATTCAGTATCCTCTGTCTCTGTGAGAATAGGTATTTATGAAATTTTTTGAAAAAAATAAAGCATTTGTTGTGCTTAGTTATACAAGGACATTTGAAAAATGATCGAACAATTTCAATTTGAATATATGCAATTAGAAAATCGAAAAATAGATAGAATATATGATCAAGTAATTGAATATTGGAGCTTTAATTTTTTGTGTTGAAAATTATACCCATATGATTATATTTAAATGCACTCAGATGCATATAAAAAATTTCTTTCATAGTAAAATTTTTTCAAATTCTTAACGAATAAATAATTAAATATTAGAAGATTTTAGATTGGTGGCATATTTTTGTGTGTATTTCACACAATTCGGCACAACTGTGGTATATATATTGCTTGCGGCGCGGATAATTCGTGATTTCATCGCACAGTTCGGCACTGATATTCATTTATGTTATATGTTGATTATTGTTTCGGTTTGCATTCTGCCTGTCACATATTTGAAATCTCCGGCCGATTTTTGGTCAGTTTATGCTCCTTATTTCATTGCACGTACGGCTAATAGGTTATATATATATATTTGAAACTTCCGCGGACGTGGTCGAACCTGCGACATCCTGATTGCCAATCAAATGCTCTATCATTGGAATTACCAGAATCTAAACACAAGAAAATTGGCAGTTTAAAACATTTTAGCATAGTGGTACGACAAATTCGCGTGGTATGCGAACGATCGGAGTTCTTCGCTGTATGCGTAGAGAATTTTCATTAATTATGAAGCACTCATTATCATCTGAACTTGCACCACACCTTAACGGTTCATCCTGAGTGCAAGGAGGTAGCGAATCAATCGAAAAAAAAATGAATTTGTGCGAGTTTAGTGCACTTCCTTCTCTTACACAGAATAGCTGTTAATATCGTATAGATCCGTTTTGACAGTTTGGAAGGCGTAAGGCGACACCTGAGAGGGCTTTAGGTAGACGGTACTTAGGGCAACAAGAATGGCATGTAGATAGCTATGAGATGAACAGCTCATAGATAGAAAATAGGCAGAAAACGATGCCACTATTGGAAAGCATCAATCACCTGCAGAATATCGCTAAACAAGTCGGCTCATCACCTTCTGAAGTTTAGGTTTGTGATCGTTGTGGCGATGGCGTGCACGATCTTTGCCGTGATTCTGATTCTAGTAAGCTTGGGTATCGATCTCAGCGGATGCAAACCACATGCCAACTATCCGCCAATCACATTCCTTAATGCGCTACTCAGCTTGGGCACTTTCCTTTTCGCTTTTAATGGTCATCACGTTTTCCCCTCCATTCAACACGATATGTATGATCCAAGGGAATTCACCAAATCCATCATTCTTGGATTCATAAGTTAGTTTCTTTTTTTTTCTCAAATTTTGCTTTAATTGTTATAGTAAATGGATAGCTTGTATTTTATGGATAGTTTGTATTTTATAAGTTTTTTTGAAAAATTATTTGAAATGAAGAATGCTTGAAAAAGCACAAAAACTTTCATTTAACAAATATTACAATATAATATTAGCTTGCATTCTTTATTTTCTTTTCTATTCGTGGGATTTATGCAATTTTCTTTTTCAATGACCCTATTGCCGCCTTATTAAGTACAATAAATGTAAAGTTAAACTCTTATAGCCAATCTTCTAAAATAGATCACATTAAGATAGCCAATATAACTTTATAGCTCGCGGCCTATATAAACAACATATAACTCGCTATAGTAAAGTATTCAGGTAAATATCTTGCTTGATTACAGTATGAAACGTTTCCTTTCTTCTGTAGGCGGAATTAGATCATCTACGGGTTCATTAGGCAATTTTTAATCCTGGCAAATTTTAAATGATCACTCGAAAAATCGGTAAATGTTGAAGTGGGATTCTATTTAGGCGCTAAAAATTGTCCAACATTCAGCTCGTTGATTGTATTTGATAAAAGAAATTATGCATTAATCTTACTTTAAAAATTTTTTTGTTTATAGTGGTAGCTTTACTTTATATGCCACTTTCGATATTTGCATATATCGTTTATGGTGATAGTATGTTGAATTCGGTTATCACATCTGTACAAATCGATTGGATCCGATATGCGGCAGATTTATCGATCGCTGTTCATTGTGTGTTAACTTTACTTATCACAGTCAATCCAATCAATCAACAAGTTGAAAGTATATTTCATGCACCACATGGTTAGTGCAATCATTCTATAATAATATTAGAAAAATATTTACATCATTTATGAACTTATGAAAGCGTATGATTGCTTCGCTAATTAAACTCTAAATGAAATGTCCCAAGAGAAAAGAAAGGCTTAATCTCTTGTTGGTGAAATTCCATTTGGCACTAATAAAAGGGATGCTGAATGCTTAATTTCGTCAATTTTAGCATCCAAACGCTTATTTTAAAAAAAAAATGCAAGGCATATGAATTGTATTTGCATACAACTTTTGTGTATAGTTCACCATCTCAAGCCTCAATTCTTAGAGTAGTGGTGGTCATGCTCACTTGTAGCTACAGTATGACCACAACAGTACACATATTTTTTTACATGAACACTATCGAATTTCTAAGCTGAAAAAAATCCAAGAGAAGCATCCTCAAAAAAAAAAAAATCGATAAAATTAGAGTCTCAATTAAAGTTGGATTTTCACTATAGCTTTATTATAAATGTAAATGCAGTTGATGTCGAGATATACCAACGCAGTATTGCAGAATTTTGTGTGAAACAAGTGATAATACGAACAATTGTTATGGGGACAGTTCTATTCATTGCGTTAACCATACCTGATTTCACACCTGTAATGAACCTCTTTGGTAGTACAACAATTCCGATGTGTTGTGTGGTATTGCCAAGTTTTTTCAATCTTTGGCTTACTGCTGCAATTTTTGATGAAGATGCGAAAGACTATAAACGACCAACGATTAAACAGTAAGTGATTGTCGAACAACTATGGAAAGTTTTTGTTTATTATGAAATATATTGCAAATAAACTGCCTATAGGAGCACTTTTTTTTTTGATAACACATTTCCATTTTGTTCTCAAATTTCGAATCGAGAGTAGTTATTCTAACAAGAATATTTCAAGGGAAATTTCTTTTAGTAATGCCAATTGAATGTTTTTTTTTTGGAGAAGAGCCAATATTGCAAATATTCATTTGCAGAGTATTCGAGAGGACATCATGGTTTAAGCTGACATGGACTATCGTCATAAACTGTGAGTTTATGAGATCATATAAATAAATCATTTATTAAGGTATCGTTTGCAGTAAGCAAAAAGAATACGGCAATATATAGGGAAGGCAATTGTGGGGGAGAAGGGAAGGGGGAGGGGAGGGGGTGGGGAAGGGTGGGAAAAATTAAATGCCAATTTTATGAATATCTTAGGAAATATGTGGTATAGTTTTTACGGCATAAAACCACTACTTAAATACCTTTCTAGAATACTTAAATTTATTATTATGATTTATACACATATAAGTATCTCCAATAAATGGAAGACGAAATATTTCGTAAAAAATTTATTAACCGTTCCATAAAACTTGACCAGTCGAAAAGATCTATTTTCAGTCTATCGAGCTGATCTAGCCACTAAGTAATTCAGCCATCGATTAGAGCATGGAGCATATCGTAAGGCTAAGTTGGTGAGGCGGAATTGGTCATCTATATGAATGCCACAGACAGCTAACAACTGACACCCATCATAGATCCAACCTGATTGTTAAGTTCATATAAAAGGTAAAGACCTATAAAAATACTCGAGACTATATTTACTCTACTCTATTAAAGAACTTTTAAAGTACCATTGGTTTTTTTTTCAGTGATCACACTTGTTGGTGCAGTAGTTGCATTCTATATGGCTGTCGTCGATTTTACAACAGTGAAATTTACACCTCCATGTTATGTACAACCGTTTCTACATAGCGAAACGAATCCATTCGAACGTTCATTAATCAATTGTTGTGGTCGTAATCGTGATATATTTCTACACGGTAATTCTTCAGTTTGTAGCGCATTACGCCATCCAACAACAACAACAACAACTACAATAGCCACAATGCTCAATGTACATAGTTAAAAACCTCCATTTGCTTCCCTCTTAATGATGGATCGTTTATTCTTGATTGAATAATTCGATGATCAAATCATTGACTTTACGGCATCGTCCTTAACTTTTCATATAATTTGCAATCGTTTTTCACGTTGAAAATTTTAAAATCAGTTTTGCAGTATCATAGTTTGTATCGTATTATATTACACTTACCTATCTGAAGTATGAATTTAACTGCATTATCGTATTACTGAAAATAAATTAAAATTGAACAAATCAATGAATAGGATAAGTCATCTGCATACACGAGCAATGATAAACCTTTAATGTTAATGCGGCCGGTTTTTATGCTGCTTTTTAATTGTTTTTATTGCTGCCAATATTGTTATAATTTTGCATTTGTATACTATTAGTGCTATAAAGAGCGATTTTATTATGCTAATAAAGCATCAAAGTAAAGAAATTCCCAATGAAATTGTTCTATTTGGATTATGAATATTTTCCTCGATCAGAAAATATTTCCCTAATGCTAAGAAATGAAATAGACTCAAATTAACGATTACTGTATTCGTATAAAACCGTTGCATATGAACCGAAACGATTACTGTATTCGTATAGGACGGTTGCATATCGATAAAATTGATAGGAATAGCAAAGCGGATATTCTTTTGCGAATGCAAACGATAGATGGACAGTTCCATCTGTAGCATGAACTTCATCTACAAATGGAGTTGTGGCTCGAGCTTACACCTTGCTCATGCGCATATGTATTTTTATATTTGTTGTTTCTATATCGATATTGCGGTTATTCATCTAGCGTATAACGTGTTGATTTTTTTTTTTCTTCACATCTTGCAGTTTGCTCTTTCAGCATTCAAATATTTCAACAAAGAAGTTCGAAAGAGTTTATTCGAAAATTTTCTGACTATAGCTAATTGATCTTTATTTGAAATCTATTCGATTGTTTGCAGCAGTGTACAATGCCACTGATGAACTGGGGGAAGGAAGGGAGGGAATGAGAGGGGGTGGTAAATTTAATCGCTAATAAATGGTCATAGATTAGAGGCTTATTAATTTCATGCAATTAATTCGTCATATGAGGGGGAAATGTAGGAAACGATCACCTCTCTTATTTCGATTAAACAATTTTTTTAAAACATATTAGACAATTTAAAACAATTTAAAACAATTTTTAAAACAATTAAGACATAAAACAATTAAACAATTTAAAACGATTTAAAACACATATTAGAGCTATAACCTATGCATTTATTGCGATTATTGCACTTATAAACGAAGCGAAAAGAAGCCATCAACACTCTGATAGCATGATTGATAAGCATTATATCAGGTGAAAACTTGAAAATCCACTTTTTTGGGAAAGTAAAGGAGGGCAAAAATCGACTATCCTTCTATGTGTTGGAAGATCCAACATTTTCCAGTGTTGAACAGGAGATTCGCATGCGATTTCTCACTTTTATTGTGGGTATTCAGCTCAGTGAAAAAGAACCTAAAGCGTCAGATGCATATGGTTCGTGCTAACGGTGTGCATCTAAAGACGTTATCTTATTAGATTTCTGTATTGCAATCATCATTGATCGTAAACTGCTACTACGTATTACTATTACAGCTGCGAAAGAAATCATCTCTACCGTACAGCCTCGTGTGGCCATTGAGATCACTAGAATAGCCTTGAAAAATGATATCAAGAAATATATGCTATTCATATATGGTATAGGTAGAAGACGATAAAATCGAACTATCTTCTCTCCTTTCTTCCCACTTCTACCCTCAGGTGTCCTAGTTTCCGCATTTAATCCTTGATGGTGTAAACAAGAAAAGAGGGATTTCCCTCGATGAGGTTATGAGGTTTAATGATGAGTCGGTATATTTTTTTGAACTACTATAGGGCATTGTTGTGTCGATTGAGTGGCATACGGACACTGTTGAACGATTGGATATAGCACAACTCACTGTAGTTGCTAATCGTATGTTGGGCAAACATAATTACCGTATCGACTTGCTTCTATGGTGCTAATTAATTGAATGCCTCCTTAATGCTTGCACATGCTCACTAGTCTTCTCTTATTGCTATCTTATCCCCTCCCCCTCCCTTCCACTCATATCCCTCCCTCTTCCTGTCCTATCCCCTTCTTTACCCTCACCCATTCCCCAACCCACACCCCACGCCAACCCGACCCTCTCTATATGTTTCCAAATAAGATTTCGTTATTTATGTAAAAATAATTAATACTTGATCAAATCTTCACAGACATAAATTAATGCATTAAAGCAACAACAATAAACACATAAGGCATATTTCATTCTATCACAGCAATTGGGTATTAGAGAGTATAAAACAATAGTGAAGTGAAAAATAGTGGCGAATGTATATCTAATTAACAGTTGCATTCCCATTCAAAGTATATCACATATTTTTGCATTTACAATAAAGCATATTCAAATTTAGCTTTGTTTCTCGATGGTGGACTCTTCAGATAACAACGACATTTCAAAGATAATTATAAACTATTTCCGGCAATTTCATGGGCTTTTATTTGAAAATTACGATTATTTTGCTGAACCCTAGACGTGGAGATGAGAGTAAAGAATGGCGATAGAAGAGTGGTACGAAAGGTCAGCGTGCTTACCGTTCGGCATTTGGGAGCCATCAAAGTGTCAACTTCAAATACAGGACGCCCACTCGAGTAGCACTCAACATACGTTTTAGGACGCATTAACATATACCCATACTTTACACCTAATCGGATTTTGTTGGCCAATAATGTTCAACACTGCGCTTACCTTGCTTAGAATCCACTCTCGTTGATCATCTATGATTGATTTTGGTGACCGATTCAGTTTTGTATCGATCGCATTTACCGATCACTAATCACGATCGCATATATATATGTATATATATATATATATATATATTATATATATATATATATATATATATATATATACATCGTTGCAACTGATGTTGTTTAACGTCGAAGCATTGTGCCAAATAAAAGAGGTCTAATGCAAATCTCGACTTTTCCACACACCACATCGATCAATGATCACAAATCGTTAGATCTGTTTATTTCTCAATTGTTCAACTATTTTAACGCATTAAATTAATAAATGACTATACATAGATGGGTTGATGTAAAAAGAATTATCTAGAAGTGACCTTTTAAACAACTGTATCAGTGGTAACGATAATCAGTAAGTGAAAAAAGCGTTGATCGATGAACGATAGCAAATGTTAAAGATATATAAGAGTGATCAAGTACTACATTACCTAGAGCACTATCCATAATAAGTGATAAGAAGCGCTAAACATTACACATAGAAGTGAATTAATGAGTGATAACAATAAATATTAGAAGAACTATTAACAAATCAATGCGTAATTAAGATAAATGACAATCAATAAATTAAAAGCATTATATAATAATATACCCTAGAGTTCGGTATTTGCAATAAAGATGTAAAAGTTATCTCTCAAGCTTAGTTCAACTTGGCATAAAATTTTCTCAATACTTTATTGCAAATTAATAAATTTGAACTTGTGTATTTAAAAAAGTAAAAATAAAAAATGAATATATTATAATGAAAGTAAAAATTAAACGATCTCAAATAGCGTTGAAACGTTTCTTTTTTTTATACCTTCCCTTTTTTCCCGCTCAATTTTCCACCGATAAGATATTCGGGTGATTTTTTCACAAACAAAATATTTCATCAAACGGAGCTCACTGCTTTAACACAAAAAGATAAATACTATTTTAGTGTTATTACACTTACAAATGAAATATATTTGCATATTCTCAATGGGATTGTCAAAATACACCCAAGACGATATTTCAATTTCTTTTCGATTGCATTATCCGATTTATAATCACATATCATATATTCTTTTAAAAAAACTATCTACTTTACTAGTAAGCTTGATAGATTCATTAGAGTCCTTTAGAATAGAATATCTAGCTCTTCTTCTACACACTGCTTCGACCGTTGATCTCTACCTATGCAATAGGAATGGGAAAGGCGGAGTGGGGGGGAAGGGGGGGGGAGGAGAGGAGGAGAAGGGGAGGGAGAAGGGGAAAAGAGGGGATAAAGAGAACGGGAAGGAAAGAAAACCAAGGAAAAGCGAATAACTTCAATTCTTGAGCCGTTTCCTTATGTAATATTCTCCTTTTATTTAATTACAATTAATCTCTCCCACTATTTCCTTATCTTCGAATCTTTTAGTGTATAAGCTATAAAGGATGATATATTTTTACATATTTTTGCTCGTTCATTCAATATTATTCTAATATTAAAAGAGTGGGAATATGTTTGAAGATTGCAAAAGTCTATCATGTTAAGATAACGAAATAATACATTAGAAATGAGTATAGAAAGGTTTCGTATGTGATGCTTTTGCATTGCATCAACTTAAATTCACTTTATGTCACTCACAATTAATGACTCTTTCATTACGCTTTTCCCGTTAAAACCTTTAGCCCCAAGGCAAAATCATCACTTATTATTCGCTAACAGATCACTCACTCAACACATTTTAAACACGAAATTAGCTGAGAAGATCACTGCAAAATCGGTATAACGCATCGATGTGCTTTAAATGAAATTTCATGTAGTGGAAGAGACTGCTAAACCTCTCAAAATTTAAAGTAATCTATGAAAATGACTTACAAATCGTCTGGTTAATTAAAACTAGACTACTTAATATTTTTATTATTTAGTAAAAGTGTAAAGTAAAGCAATGATGATGAATTTTTGCCATTTTCTTCAATTTGACATTATCACAACAAACCTATAATTTAAAAAAGTCCGTTAAGAGTGGTTGAATATCCCATAAATAGGTCGATGTTAGCTCCCATCGACTAATATGCAAGAAGTAAATCACATAAAAAAATTATTAAATTGAAGGCATTGTTGATTTCGCTCATTGACGGCAATATGCTGCAAAGAACACATAAACACTCTTTGAAGAAATAAACAGTTTTTGTTTGTTTTTTTTCCGCTTAAAAGTTCAACAACTTGAGAGATATTTTCCTCATCCATGATTTATTGCAATTCCGTTTTTTTTTTGCGATGAAAAACTTATGCACTCAACGATTGCTTTGCAAAAGGAGAGCAATATTATTTGAATTGGCATCTGTGATTTTCTCTCTCTCTCTCTCTCTCTCTTCAAACCAAAATACATTTTCTATAAGAACGATTTTATAGCATATATGGGATTTCACATTCCCCTCTTACGATATTTGTACATCCCTTCAAAATTTCACCATTTAGTTGTTATAGAGAATGCTTCGCAGTTTAAATAATTGGATATTTGCTTTGTTACAACTGACTAGAATGGTCCATTGAAAAATCAATAAAAGATATTACTGTAACAATTCAAATAAATGCACTTTGATTTTTTTTTGATAACAAAAAAATATAATTTAAATTTTCAAAAAGAAAAAATCTCATACTCGTGCCTCCAACAACAATTTTACATCAGCAATACACAACGCTATAAAAAATACGATCCTTTTATGATCCAATAGTAATCGATTTACCGTATGATGATTAACTTTACTTATCGTATACTTATGATCAAATAGATATTAGAAGATCAACGAGTAAGTCTTTTGTTTTATCTTCTTTCGATTCCGCAGACCAATTAGAGAACCGCTAAATGAACAATTGGAGGCGTTAAGCTTCAATGCAAACATCTCTATGCAATGCGGCCATCATAACGTTTACAACACCGGGAAGTGTACGTGGGAAAAGATTAACTTGAACCTGCTAACTGCTCACTACATTGTAAACAATTACTAAACATTTGCTCTAAGTTCACCCATATATATATATATATATATATATATATATTACAGATGCTTACCAATAAAATGATCTGAATATGAAACCACCAAATTTCGTTGTTTTTATTGCATTATAATTTTTATTTCATAAATTTAAAATCTAATAAGTATATTTTTTTAGACTATAATTTTTCCGCTATATAATATTCGTTAAATTTGTGCTCAACGTTTTTCTGCATGAAAGCATAATGGAATAGTGTGCCGAAATACGTGGCACTGAAACAAGTTAATACAAATATAAGCTTTGCATGCGAAAATAATTATTGTACGACGAACGGTGAACGACATATTGATGATGATAATTTAAATAATTCCACAATAATCTCGTTGGCTATCTAGAAAATAGCAAAATGGGAGCACTAATCGCATCCATAAACGCACACATTTCATAATCAATCCAATAGTCAATGTTTTGTTTTTTTTTTTATTTTTAGAGGACACAAAATCGAAATATCATTTTTTATGGGATAAACGAAACGAATAGAGCTTCTCTATCTCTTTTCGATAGAACCGTTGCCTAGTTGTTTCATCATTGAAACTATCCAACATTATGTTTTCAAAAAAAAAAAGATAGATTTCCATCTTTGAAAAATGAAAATATTAGTGCTCAAACGAATATTGGATAAATGAATAGATTTTGTTTAGATAGCCAACCGTAAGACAACGCATCCTATAAAATTCGATCAGTCGAATTGATCCATTTACTGATCATTCACTGATTTCCGAATATCCGTTCGAAAGATATTCGATGATTGAATTCGATAGACAGAAATTTTCATTGCAAGTGTTTGGACTAGTCGAATTTTACAAATTGCTGATGCATATTTGGGGGCATATAAATAATAAAGAAAGAAAATATAAGGATGATCATTAACTTACACTGAATTATTATGTCATTGCGAATAATAGGCTTAAAGGTACCAAAGTCAACTATAATAATAGTGCAGTTGAAATATGTAATCAATGTGTTAAGCTTGTTAATCTCACATCTTAAATGGAATATTACTTGCATTCCCATTATTGAGTTGACCAGCTGACGTGAAACTAGATTTGTATTGCTTTTATTCAACGAACGATGTAAACTTAAGCAGTTCAATGATCACGCATTGTCCCGATTGAGCTCCCCAAATTTCTACCATTCCCGCAGATAAACCACTTGCCTCTATAATCTTGGAGAAATTACATCCTTCGGGCGCAAAATTGGAAGCACTATGGCAATTTAACCGCAAGAGAATCGCAATTCTTAGGCGAGCGAAGAATTTAGAAAACAAAAATGGCTTAGAAAACTCGGTAGAAAAGGGAATAAGGAGATAGCCAGATAAGTTTCCCTGAAAGCCTCTAATCGTTCTGTTGAACTTCATTGGCTATAATCAGTGAAGAAGGAACTTTCGGGTTGTTTATTATCAGTGTTTATTGATTATCATATCTTTCATAAGAATATTTCCTAATATTGTTCAATTAATCGAGCAGGCTCAAGTTATAAGAGTTTGAATTGGGGCATCAAAGAAGACGAAAAAAATTTTTTTCGACTTTCTAAATTTTAATCTATAAAATGCGATATTTACCTAAATTATCTAACTAGAATGGATAAAATAATTCAAGATTAAGGTTGATCTATTGTGGCTATTAAATTCATATATATAGATCGAATAGTACAGGTACTTATTCTAATTGAATATTTCCCATATGTAAATTACTTCATTTTATATTCATTTCCCAGCAATAGTATTGAAGAGTTCTTTCTCTTTCTCCCTCTCTCCCTCCCTCTCTTTCTTTCTCCCTCTTTCTCCCTCTCTCTCTCTCTCTCTCCCTCTGTAGATAATTTTCATATGGGTATTTTATTTGTATCGCCTTAATAGAGAAGTTTTGATTATTTCGAATGCAACGGAAATAAGAAAATGAAGAAAACTTTTGTGTTCATATAATTACACTTTTGCATTAATTTGCATACATCGATGTCCCACTTGAATTTTATTTCTTTAATTGCATATAGATGATGAATTATAGAGGTAATGAATGATGTGTTGAGGAGAATCTCAAAAATCTATAAAGTTATTAGCCGTTCACTTGCCTCTCTAAGAATCATCCTTATGCATAACTCAATAGTAAATTAGAGGCTATTGATTGACTATGATTACCATTTGAGATCCTTCCTTATCGATAGAGTATTTTAACACATAACTTATAACTTTTGAAATCAATTTAAGATAATTCAATATAAATTTTAGGTAAATTTAAAGGAATAAATAAATAAAGATATAAATAAAAGAATACACAACGAAATGAAATAAAGTTAACAATTTTATATATTTTCGAACAAATTTGTTGTTTTAGCAAATATTAAAATTTATTAAGTTTATCAATTGTTAAAATTTCAACGAAATATTTACGCATATAGGAAGATTTATGAGAATAATTATCCACAATTTTTTTTTTATTAAATCTTTTTCTAGTCATTAATTCATTCTATAATAGAATGAATATTGAGATACTAAATGAAATATTTAAGTGGATTTCTAATTGGGCGTTTTCCTAACATTCCTATATGATCGATGCATTTGTCGATACTCAAAAACGCCATTATAGGCGCATTACAAAGCTCCGCCTTCTCATTGACCGCCTGCTTGTCTCTTCATCAATATTTTCGTATTTTTCTATTCCCTTTCGGTGATTACGGTAAGCGGCAATAGCACAAAATCGTATGACGAGCATACGTTTTGTGAACTCATTTGTGCGGAAATTATCATGCAACGCAAGGCGGCTGCTTTTTCGATTAGTCAACTATTGGCAGATACTGATGGTGATAATGATCAACCGCCTAAGGATATTCACAGTACTACCACTACAGTAGCCAACGGTAGTGCTAATCCATTGTCCATCCTGAATCAGGAAACGATCCTCAATAAGGATAGAGGTGATACTCATGACAAGTCGAATACACCAACGATGGAGAATTTTGCCGTATTAGCCTCTGATGGCAAACAGCAACAAGCGTCTACGACTGCTCTTCCTTCAGAAGCATTGCCTTTTTGGTTGACATGCGCCGCGGCCAGTTTTCCCTTTGAACAAAGCTTCCTTATGGCTCAACGATCAGGTGAGTTATACCAACTTATTTACTTTGCATATTTGCTGCTTCTAACAGTGGATAAATTTTACTATTTAAATAAAAATAGATTCATAATAGCAGATAGTATCATATTCCTTCGTTTATAAATCACAAGGCTTAGGCATCCGAAAATATTCTCGATAACATATGTCATTCCAAACATTCTGAAATCAGTTTATATTTGAGAGGGGAGGGGATGGAAATAATGAGTAAAAATGAGAGAATACGATGAATATTAAAAGCGAAAAATCGTTACCGCTCCAATTATCTACTCTTAAACTATACAATTTAATCAGCAATCGCTGGCGAATCGAACTCATCTCATGTTGCACTATGTTTTTCTGTTCATTTCAATACAAAGTTTTCGCTATTATCCGCCAGTTTCAACTTTTTTCATCACAAAGTTAAAGACTGGAAGCCGAACCGTTGCTGAGAAGAAATATAACTTCAACATTAAGTTGAATTAAGCTTGAGAAGTCTTAAGTTGACGATATATATTAAATCGTTTACAGAATAATTTCTTAATGTTTCGTATTTTAATGAATATGCGAAAATAAGTTTTTTTTAGGATTAAATGAAAGATTAGTTTTCTCTAAGCCTCAAGCGTATTGCTGTTTTGACGAATGCTCGAAATTTCAACACTAATCGATATCCTAGAGGAATTGATCTACGGTGCATTGTTGCGACCAGTAAGTGAGAATTTATTGCAAAAAAAATGATGAATAAGGAAAAATTTGGTCGCCTGGCCAAATTTGTGGAGAAAAAATGGGACATAATTAAGCGCATACTCTTGAATTGAATGATGAGTTCAAATAACGCTTAAATTTACCTCAGTTTACCTTAATTTAAATAATTTACCTCAATTTGTCGACTATCATTTCGTAAAGATTGGTGCCCATTTCTATTATCTAACTCTTTAGACCTATTGTAGATCAAACGAATTTTTAACTCCACCAACCGGAAATAACGTTAAGGTTTTTGTTTATCAATTCAAAACTGGAACAATTTAGCGGCCGTTTTTCCACATCTATGGGCAGCAACAGCAAGCACGGATGCATTACGATTGGTATCGACAAGTAAATCATATCGGAGACGAAAAGCACGTACCGTATTTTCCGATCAACAACTACAAGGTTTAGAGAAACGATTCGAATCACAACGTTATCTCTCAACACCGGAACGAATCGAATTAGCTACCGCATTGAATCTTAGTGAAACTCAGGCAATACTTTTGAATTGTTACCTCAATAAGGTTTTTCCAGTTTTATTTAGTGCCGTAATTATAACTTTAAAAGATACTAGTAAGTACGAATAAGGTAATTCAGTTAAGTGAAATATCTGATCAGCTTAAACTATTCATATAGGGCGTCTCAGAATCTGCAATGTGGACGGAGGGGAGAAGGAGGGATCACAAAAATTATAGCAATCGAATTACCTCATCTTTTCAAATAAAAGATTTCTTCAGCAAATAGTGCGTTAATCGATTTTCCTTTAATATATATCTTATTATTCTTTGAAGTTTCTTTGTGACGTTCAAAATAGTAAAGCTTTATTACCGTATTATATCGAATAAAATTTCCCAAGGTATAAAACTCTAAAGATTTTAAGTGGTTTTATTAAATGAAAGAGGATTTTTTTTTTGCCTCAAAACATTCTCATAGGCCACAGAAATAGTGCCAATTTATTATATTTGANNNNTTTTAATAAAAAAAATTTTTTTTCAAAGGTTAAAACATGGTTTCAAAATCGTCGTATGAAACATAAGAAGGTTGTTCGTAAAGGACGAGACGGTGAGAATACGGGTGAAGAAGAAGATAAAGAAATGGAAGAATCCGATTCTGAAAAGACCGATTGAATACTCTTTCATGTACAGTATATCAATTCTACGGTGCTATATATTCGTATACGATATGGAGCAGCTATATGGGATTATCTCGGCGTACAGCTTATCAAGGCGTGTTTTAAATCTTCTAGTATTGCTGATGAGCAAAAAAAGATTACCAATCAGAATATAAACTATGGGAGAAAGAGAAAATTCGTTCCACTACTCTGAGATACAGTAATACAAATGATATCTTATATTAAACTGCTACCATTATGGGGGGCGGTGGGGAGGGAGGGGGGATGGGAAGGAAAGGAATGGAGGAAGGGAATGAGGAGGGAAGAGTGAACGGACTTATATTGAGGTTCTCATCACCAGGTGTTTTGTAAACTTCAAAGGCCACTTAACTTGTCTAACTTCATCGCGTCCTTCAAGATAACATGCTCGGAATCTACACCCCACCTCCTCTTCGATCTCCCATCTCGAACGACTTTTACCTCTCATTAGTTATTTAAGACATTACATTTCAAGAATAGAACAAAATTGTCTTTGGCAATAGAAAGTTGCACAACATATCATATACACATGCCGCCAGCGTGCTCTAAACAATTATCCACTCTTTTTCGATTCCTGATTTTATCGGTTCTTAGCAATGATTGATTAAGCTTGGTTAATGTAGCAGAGCTCACTATTCACTCAGATATTTATATTATATAAGCTGCTGCTCCACGAATAACTTAAATCGAGATAAAATTATTGTAATATTGCATTTTCTTAAATAATACGAAACGTTACCAGAATGTTCATTTTAAAGATCAAATGTGACTGTGATCATTTATTTATTTATTTATTTATTTATTTATTTATTTACCTAATCAATAATGACAAGAATATAGTCTTCCATATTCAGAATTTAAGAGAGTGCAATTTTAATTGATAGAACTGAATGGAAATTACGCGATATGTCATCGTATATTATTTTTACGGATGGACTGAGGTATCCAGAATGTAATGTAATGTAAAGGTGACTAACTAATGAAGGTGCCAATTTCTCGTATTTATTGTTGTTTGAACGTTTTATAATTTATGCAGCAATAAATCTATAAATAATCTATCTCACTTTATTCCTTGAGCATCTCTCTTTCACTGTATCACTACTCGACTTCCATCAATTACTCTAGCTAGATTTTTAGCTGAGTGAGTCTATTTTCGTAATCGATTAAATGCATCGAGATCTAATCGATATCGAATCGATATCGACCTGAATCGATCGCCGGAAGTTTTACCATCAAACACTATTGATCGCTTCCCGTCGATAAGAATAATTGAGAGCCGATGAAAGATCATTTAAACGATCCATTTAAAAAAATACAAGTTGCTATCTCCTCTTTAGCCTTGCCTCTGGTGAAAGGAAATACTTAAAATATCACCAAAATAGAAAAATTTGCCACAGTCGATGAAGTATTGTTTATTTTCGTCAATAAAAAAAAACTCATCTTAGAATCTCCTTGTAGGAATTGCTTTTTGCCCGCATAGCACTTCATATATTTCTTAACTGATAATCAATATTCGGAAGGAAAATAAATACCACCCATCGTCACTAATGACTATCACTTATTCAAATAAACTAACTGTTAAAGTAAATCACTTGCCTGGGAAAAAAATCCACAAGTTTTTGGACCTTTAATCGATAATTCGAATCTTTTGTATCAAGCGCAAGTGAATAAGATTTAGTATGGCAGCAAATATTTATTTTATTTACGAAATAAAATCTTAATCACAACAAAGTAATAGAGTAGGATTTAGATATTAGAGTTATTATAGAGTGCTAATCATTAAATACAACTGTATATCGATGTTTATAACACACCACCAGTTTAGCCCTTCTCATTTGTAACACCATGAATACACCTTCCAATTTATAACACAGCAGGTACCATTTCTAATTTATAACACAACAAGTATTCTGCTGTTTCAATATCCACGATCATCTGTCGTCGTGAATGGACAGTACAGTTTGCGCAATATTTATCGTTACTGTTACAATTGTAGTACAGCGATTAATGATTGCGCAAGTGAATTACACTCCTTTCCAATACCGTATTTGTGAATATGAAACGCACAGTGAGATGAAATGAGCAAAAAATAGATCGTTAAGAAGATGAGAGACTAAGAAATAGACAAAAATTGAAGTTCGCAAAAAGAAAACGACATAAGAGAGAGGCAGACATTAATAATGTTGAGAGAGAATAGTGTTATAGAAGAAAACGACAAATGAGAAAAGCAATGTGAAAAGAAATGAGAGACGATCGAGAAAGTGCAGAAATGAATATTTCTTCGACGGACATAAGTGTATGGCCGATTGAGCAATTTTGTGGCTCAATTAGCTGTGCGAATAGAAAATATTAGTACGCCAATTAGGGGCGCTTATTAGAAGCAACTCTCGCGGGGTTTTCCTAATTGGCCAACGCAAGCAATTGGCCATATTGTAACCAGCTTATGATTTCATTACTCTAGCCAAGAAAACATTTGCATAATTATCTCTCAATAACTACTTCATAGAGGGGGGGGGGGGGATACTAAAAAGTCGATTACGGTCACTGTATGAACTCCAAGGAAGAGATAAATTAATATAGATCAACTCTCAACTCTCAAACAATACGAAACCATAACATTGCGTCTTGGGTAAAGCTATGAAGAGAGAGAGCTCATCAACCGGGCGTTTCTTTGTAATTATGATGAGATTCACAACCTCATCTACCAGTTTCCCCCAATAACAAGAAATACCTTTGAGAATACAACTTATTTCAAATGGTATTTTGTGGCCGATGCATGATGCCAAATATCAAGCATTCAAAGCGCTTACTTAAGTTGCTGATAACAATGTATGTCCATATATGGGTATGTGGGGTGCGTAATGTGTCGATTGAGTGTCGTAACAATAACGAGTGAACGTTATGCCCGACACTAAAGCAACCAACAAACCGCTTCTTGCACACTTGTGTGGTTTAACTCTTTCATTACTTTTTTTTTACCTGTTCATTTTATAGATTATTATTGCTATTGGAATGCTCAAGTTTATTTATACATCTAGATTCACGCTAATTGCTAGATACCGCTAAAAATACCATTTTAAACAAATAAGTTATCAATGATACTCGAAGATGCGCCAAAAAATGAGAAAGCGATGTGCAAAAATTGTTAAGCTGACATACTGCAAATCAACTTTGAAGGTATCAATGCGGATTCGGCTGGTAAAAGATTTCAACCATTGCTCATCATGTACCTCCAAGCTCTTTGACTCAGCATTTCGAAAGAAATTATGTGAAAACCTCTTAATATTTAGATTACATTAATATTCCATTCACCTACTGAAAACCAAAGTGGTGATGCAGTTCGTTTTTTTTTATTGCAATGGATTCCAATATGGGTAAGAAATGTAATTCCTGAAGAAGCTGTCGAGTAAAATACATAAAAAATTTAAATAGCATGGTACATTTTTCTAAGCACCGAATATTTGAATCCGTTTCGCGTACCTATGTCTATTCCGGAAAATATCCATTAATATGAGGTGCGTTCAGTGATCACTTATAAAACTTTGGTGTGTAAGGCGACCAGACACATGCGCCTCAAGGATGCTGCTATGCGTTATTTTGCTCTTCTGCCAACTAGAACCAGCCGAATATGTAAATTTTGAGATTTTTAAAAACCAAATCACACTTTGATTATGCTTATATATATATATATATATATATATATATATGACTGCTTTCTTTTACTCAGCAGATGCATACCTTTTAATTTGTTTCATTTTCGGTACTAGCTTAGGATCATTAAAAAGTTTGATTCGTAATAGTGAGCTGATATTACGATGAAAATATTTCAATGATACGTGTTAGAGGTGTGCAATTTCAGTGCTTTTCATAGAAATAATTTTATTTTATTTTATTTTTATAGAGGATGAGCCTCTAATTTCAGTGAAAAGGCAAATTTCTATACCCACTGAGCTATTGATATCTAAAGGTGATGTAAAGTAGGTGAGTCAACCCATTCTGCAATTAACTTCTTCCTATCTAAGGAAAAATTCGCAGAGAGGGATTTGCGACCACTTAATGAGGAAAAAGTTAGCTTATTTTACGAAAACTGTTGCATTTTAACTTCAACAGAAGAGTTGTAAAATGAACAAAACTAGCCTCTCAATCTTCAGGAATATTCAAATAACTGCGCAAATCGATAGGATGATAACAAAACTAAGGCAAAACTTTTACGAGGCTTCAGATATAAACTATATATGACACTCTATAGTCACAATTTTTGCTGTTAGTAAATTGCAATCACTATAAAAATAAACAGAAACGTTTATATTTGTGTGCACAGACATAGATCGTCCGCCCATATTCTACTTTTATGAAGATTAGCAAAAATTTACATAAAAATTCAATGAATGAATATTGTGAATGGGAGTGTTTTCAATAATAGTTGCAGGGCGAAGATTGAACGTAGTTATGCGGCATTCGTTCCGATCAATGCGGAGAATTACGCAAAACCAAAAAGGTTTGTAATATGTCTGTCACTCTCATTAGAAAATGCGTATTGTTCTCATCGCTACAACTCTATAAAGTTTATTTCGAATTCCTATATTAGAATGATCGCGAAATATAACTGGGAATTTTCGAATTATTTAACAATTGAGGATTTTATTATTTGAAGTAGAAAATGCGATCCCATATAATCCCAATAGCATCATATTCACGGTATTCTGATTCAGCAGAAACTCAATGTAATCTTTATTGTAGTGGTCGGAAGCACCTCAACGATGTGCTTATGGCATTGCGTACAACACATAGTATGATCTCGGAGTCATTACAAACGTTGAACCGTAATGGCAACGATTGTGCCGATCCAAGAGTTATATGGAAAATAACGAATATCTACTCACAAGCTGCCGTACAACTTGATACAGTATTTATTTATTCATCTCTTTATATGATACTTGCATTTGCTCCTTTCTTTTTCTAATGATTTGTGCCCATTTATATATTTAATAATGTCCACTAAAAATGAGATGTCAAAAATATTTGAAAAGCACATAAAAAAAAAAAGAAAGCACGACCCGCACTTTTTAGATTATTCTACTTAAATCAACTGACCGCTGAAAAAATTGGCGTAACTCTAGATGGCATAACCGCTATATCAATTCACAAAAACGATGACAATTCGATGATGATAGTTTGCTTCGAAATTATTGCATAGACTTATTAATAAATTCCTTATATTCAATAATCCAACAATTTAATAGGGATCTCGAAATTTTAAACAAATTTATTTTTAGTCAATGCGAGAAGTGAGGAAAAATCTTCGTGAGACAATAACCGCTGGTGATTTGCCAACCACAACACCTAAACTTGTCAACGCTCAGAAACCGTTCTGGTTCTTTGGACGATCGAAAAGCACCACAAGCTCAATCCAAGAACGTCGACTACGTAAGACAAATCTATCCGATGCGTGCCATCATCCATCGAGAAACGACGACGATTCGACACTATCATCGTCAACGAAAGATTCAACAATCATCTTAGACAACGAAAACCCTCAAATTCTAACGAATAGGTCATCTATATCCGCACAAAGCGAAATAGCCCAGAGTTTAGGGATTTCCGAAAACGGGGATGGAGACGACGAAAAACAAACAACTATAGAAAAACTCTGAAAGATGTAGGTAAAGTTGAAATATCGGTTTGCCTTAGTAGTCTTTGCCTCGCTTTCAAATAATCTCTATTCGTTGATGTATATGCAATGCAAATCATATTTCATTTATTCGATTAATTCAATATCTTCTTAATTAATAATATTTTTATTAAAATTTGCAACTAAACCTTTATCCTTTGAATGCACTTAAAATGTAAATAATTGAACTCTGCTTTAATAAATATTTGAATTTTATTCCCATCGAAATTCCACTCTGCTGATTTCATCACTTACTGACTGAAATGGATTTTAGGAAACAATCTTAAGTCAACAATATCAGTCAAGTCAAACCGACCCCCACATCATAGATTCACTTCTAGCGATTTCCTTTCGGTTCAATTTTATGCGCTAAACAATTTCAATAGCGATGAAGAGTACATCTAAATGTATCGCCCCTGTAAATAAACCAATCATTTGAGTCTCACTCGAACAATTTGTGCATCCAAAAGAATGCATCAACATCAAAATATGTTACCATGAGAATATCTGAAAAACTATAAATGTAACAAAAACTAAAACAATAAAGAATAATAATATGAACGCATCAAGCCGAATGAATAGGAACATAATAATATTAGAGAAAATCACCGGCATTTCAATACCCGATACAAGTAAAGCATCAATGCTTATACAACACAACACATAAGACATAGCTGACGGTAAAAAACCGTCGACCAAAACTATGGATTCTTAATTATGGGAGGATCGAAACAGCGCAAATGAATGCGAAGGAAAGAGGAGAGACAGATCTCATCCTGGGAAGGTAACAGCCGCAGCCTCCTCTCATGCATCCAAGATGAAATGTTTCCACAGTTGAAAATTTCATCCTGTGGACTCGGTGAATCCTAGTATGACCGGAAATTAACCGGAAATAACCGGAAGTTTAAATAACCGGAAATTTCATATATGTAACCATAAATAACCGGAAATTTCATCAAATAATAAGAGTACCCAAATTGAACACTAACAAAATGCCAACAAAACATATAAAAGAATGCCGGTACGATCAATAACAAAACACCAAAGCAATAGATCTTTAATGGGTGATATCAAGATTTCAGGCTCATCCGCAAGAAAATTGTTTTATCTAACGAGGCGCAAAAACCCCCTTGGCTAATCTCGTATACATAAACTAAAACGCGACATTGGTCACTCATAACGAGGAATGAACACTTCCCCTCCCCTTCATTTACAGTAGGGCGCCTCGTTATCTAAACTCTCGTTAATAGTGATAGTAATAAGAACATTGGTTTTGATAATAAGATAATTATATTTCATATGTACATATGTAAGATTGCAACAATAAAATCACGACAGTATAAAACAAACTGACGTAAACATATAGTAACGCGAACGATAATTGCAATATCAAGATAAATTGAAGGAAAAATTTCAATGATCGTTTCCATTCCACAAGTTTTTTTTTAGCTTTTCCTCGTTATCGCTCGTTTAGCATGCTTCAAATACTTATCTTATTTTAAGTTCAGGCATCTCCTTTGAGGCGCTAATTAAAATTACTTAACCCAAGAAAACATCTTACTTCCTTTCCCTCTCAATAAAAATTTTTCAACATTCATCAGCATCAAAATATTAGAAATTGATATGTCATGAGTACGATACTTACGTAAAGACATCGTCATTCAGGCTACACACCGAATGGCTATGCTCGTTCACGTGCCGCTCATTGTGAGGCTCTTCATCCTCAGATAAATCGCACATCATCACATACTCATTCAGATGAGTACCCTTATCCGACTTCGTAACATTTGTATTCTTTTCTTTTCTGTCATAGTTTGCAGGAGGCCCAGACGATTCACCTATCGTCCACATTCCCTCATCATCGGTGTTGCTACCGTTTCTTGATCCGTGGATACTGTCACCTCCCTCCTCAACACCCGCCTTGTCCTCTCGTTTCCACATATCCTCACATAGGCCATTATTTATCGTTTCGTTATCTGCCTTTTGATGAGCAGCGTTAACGGAGTTTAATTCTTCCCCGCATATAAATAGTGAGCCATCACCGGCAATCTTATCACTGATCCCCGTATCATCCACTGCCTGTACGCTCGTAAAATTGTGGTCTTCGTTCTTTCCATGAGAGACTCCATGAACCGATGTACCCTCAATACTTTCGCCAGCAGTCTCCGACAACATTCCAGCCGTTGAAATATCACTCACCTCAAGCGCCTTATGCGTATTTTTATTTTTCTTTCGGTGGAAGTCTTTAGCTAGCTCGTCTTTGTAGAACCACGGTGGCTGCGGGCAAATCGCATCGTTCTCTGTATGGAGAACACTTCCATCACTCTCACCACTAGGTGACTTTCTGCTTGTCGTCGGTCGCGAGAATGGGTTCAGCGATCGGAATGCACCCTTGGCGCCATTGCCTGAAAATCCTTCAATAAGGAATTCCGACTCATTAAAAAAAAAGCCAAATGTGCTTTCGAACATTTCAAACATCTTATTCCACAACGAATCTTTGAAGAAAGTAAGTAATAAATCATTCCTGATGTGCAGCGCAAAAAAAAACTTAAGCTCAATCCGCATTGGATTAATGCTGCATGGCGATTTCCACCTCTAGAAAATGGCCACTGTTAGGGAAAATTTCTTAAGAATAACCAAAGAACTACTAATGGAAACTACTTTACAAGTTTTAAAAAAAGGGATCGAAGGCAAAATCATTTGCAAATTTATAAAAAAAAAATTCAAACTTATAAGACTAGAAGTTGAAGGCCCCGACTTTTGAAACATTTGAAATCAAAAAAATAAAGGTCAATGCTTCAAACGTTGATAAATTTCTGCAAAGGTGTATATGGTGACGATACGTCTGTTCACAAAGACATGGATATAAAAGACATCTATGTCCTTCACAGTTGCACAATGTAAGTCATGAAATCTACTCCTGTCGCTTAAATCCTACTTCAATCCTGAATTTCGTCATGAGTGATTCATATTCATCCATCAGCAACGATGGGATCCTACAGGAGCAACGAACGACCTTTTAAAACATCGGCACTCCAAATATTACTGTGCTCCTGATCTGCACGAGAAGGGGGAGACAAGAAAGCCTATGGAGGCCTATGAAAATGGGACTCTGGTTGATAATTTTTCTGGTTAGCAGGATCCGGTCTGTCCAGAAAGCATCTCCACCCCTCTCACATAAAAAACTTATCCAGCAGCTGCACCATAGACTTACAAGGACCATACAAAAGACATAAAACCAACAATATCTTGCATAATAGGAGATCGGTTTAGTAGCTCAAGTGCCAAGAAACGTCTCCACTTTCTTCCGCTTGGCTTATAATCTCACATGCGAAAGGGATGCTATATTTTGTTTCCTAGTGTTGTTGAATTAATAACAATCGCAAATCCTCTTAGTAATTAGTGATTAAAAATGAGACGACAACAAACCTTTCTTCATCAATTGCTGTTTCATCGCCTTAGAACGTAACACTTCCGATAATTCGCATGCACGACCATTCACTTCCTCTTCGAAAAACATGCGTCCCGTAAAACTCTTTCCATCTTCAGTGATTCCGGCTGAAAAAAATGCTCAAATATTTCCGATAAATACAATCAAACAGAAAACAACAAAACCGGAAAATAAACAGATCATGATCATCGCATTCAGTGTATCATCGATTTTGCTGCCCCCTCCAAACATTTTCAATCAAAACAGAAAGCAACAAGGAGTGTATGTAGTCTTAGAAATGACCGCGTTTTATTTTAATATACTTATAATACTTTACAGGTGCATTAAGTAAGGATAATGGAGCGTAAATCCACCATACAGTTATATCAGCGAATTTTTTGCAACCATTACACTCAATTCAAAATGAATGAGAAAGGGCAGGTGAAAATTGCTACATGTAAAATCTCATTCTTTGAGATTGCCGTGAGCGAACCTAAAAATTGTAGTTGTAACCATTCAAGGCGGAAATGCAGGTTATTAGATTATTTCGACGGATTACTGAATGCCGTATATTTTTTGGTACAGAAAAAAATTCAGGGGAGCTGTGTTTTCATCTGAAAAACTTCGCTACGGTGAATGAAATCTGCACTAACTAGTGAGCCCTTAATATCAAACAAAATCTGCACCTAGTGGCGAGCATTAAAAAACGGTTAGACGCAAAAAATCCTAAAAAATTTGGATCGTTGCCGAAAAATTCTTGATGAACCACCAATAAATGGACACTTCTTCGCTAGTCTAGACTCTAATGCTCTAGAAAAGAAACAGTTTTTCTTATAGTAATTCCTAAACTTGTCGCTAGCAAACTCTTTTTTAAAAGTGCTGTAAAAATTTTGCATCCAGAACTACTTTCCTCAAGAAATCCCACAAAAATTTCGGTATTTAGATTTAAAAAATACTTAAAAATAAAAAATTAAATGATAAAAAAATACCCTCTAAAAAACTTTAAAAAAAAGATTTTTTTAAAATTTCGGCATATAGATTTAAACATATTCAGATTTTAAAAAAAATATAGATTTAAAAATCTTAGTAGATTTAAAATACATGCGATACTCGCAACCAAAAACAAACTCAGTAAGAAAAGCTTTAAAAAATTGCATCGCTGTTGATTTACTATTTACCTTTTACAAAGCCACTAACGAGTTACTAGGCCAAATATAAACAGAAACACAAAATGTATAGTAATATTGAATCCGATCATCGTATATGATTCTAAAAATGAGCCTCTTTCATCTATCAATAGCAAATGCGAATATAAGGTGACTAAAAAATTGTAAGCGATACGAAAATATTCTCCAAATAACGAATGAATAAATATTTTACTTATTTGATATCCAGTAAGACGCTTTCCGAGGAATACTTTTAGCTTTTGCAAGTCAACGTCTCCCATATCCGCCGTCGTTTCGACATGAATGGGAAATGCTTGCGGCGGTGTTGCCAACAGCTCTTCATCATGCAATTCAAACACATCCTTCATCGATACCATTAGCACTCCCCCCACATCAACCGAATATACCTGCAATTCTAGGTGAACCTATTTAGATAAACATCGACACATCATAGCCTTTCTAAATCACTTCAACAACGAATATTCACCATAAAAAATCGAATGAAAAGGTACTTATTGACTAGAAGAGTATAAAATTACATTAAAAGCCCCAAAATAGAAAGTAATCAAAATAACAACCGCCCGCAAAAGTTTTTGCCAAGCTAATTATAAAAATATCTAATTACGAATCAGTGAAAAATGGTCATCATTAATAATAAAATGAGACAGATGAAAGACGCAAAAATATAAGGATTTTTTGGCTTATAATATCATTGGCAATAGAAATGATAGTGGATGTTGCATGTAATCGACAATAGTTAATACATCATATCGTTAAATCAATCCGTCAACAATAATTCATGCAATACAACTGAAGAGCCAATTGGCTGGTAGTGGATTTAAATGGAAATACCACCATCAACACAACGGGAGTGAGTACTCAATTCTTGAACTTGATATGTTTTTCACTCATTTTTTCTATGCCCTTTACCACCCTCAAAGAGGAAATCTTCCACAGATATATGGACGTAGCGTCACTTGTTAGTGATAAAAAATGCCTAATACGACCGCGCACCAGCAATGGATCAGCATCTATAGCATCCGACACAACCTCTTAAAATATGAAATTACTAAATTCTTGGAGGTATAATGCTGCTATGTTTAGAGATATTTCAATTATGAAACCCTCCACGAAATTTAAAAAAAAAACTTATTATCATTTTCATAAAAAGGAATTTAACTACTCACCTCAACTTTCATAAATGCTGGCTTGCTGACAACAATGCCACGCATGGTCGTATTTGTGGGTGATCTGCAAAAAAAAAATAAAAAAAAAACGCAAAATTGCTTCCAATTTTTTCACACATTTATAATATTACCAACAAATCAGCTCTATAATTTCTGAACCCAACAATTCGGAATGGAAGGTATAACATTCTTAGAGGATGTGAACGCAACACAGATAAAATACTGAACAAATAATCATCACTATCGTACCTAACAAACAACCGCCTAATACCTTGACGTATACCTGCCCAAGCAATTAAACAACTCATGCACCTCTCCCTCACTCCTTCCCTTCCCCCCCCCCCCCCCCCCCCCCCCCCCCTTTCGCATCGAAAAACGGGAACTCTGTAGCAAAGACATATCTCCATGATCACTCATCCTAAACGGGGTCGCATTCAAAATTTTTTTAAAAGACATAATGACGATATGGTAGCTACCTGAAGAGAACGACATCACCTGGAGCAGGATCAAATGCCATTTTAAGTGGTCCATTAGCGACCAGATTGGTGATTAACTGTCCGATATGCAGCACGATCGACTTGTTTTTAGCCAGAGTCACAAACAGCCCTGAAATCTTAGCAATAAGGAGGCTAGTGTTTGAGGATGAACTATTCGATAGGACTAAAATCGAATATAAAAGCGATTAAAATTAAAGCCTCAGTTAGAAGCATATAATTGAATGCTTAATCATAGATCAAATAGCTTAATTGCAATTTAAGGGATACCTCCTTACCCAAGTTTATCACTTGTAAACTCAAAGATTTTAATCGATTAATAAGCAAAATGAAACTATCTCAGCTGATAATGCAGAAGAACACGAAAGAATGTTTTAGCTTAAAGGACAGCTTGCTGATGACTGAAAGCACTGCCTTTATTGTTTGTTTACCTGGAAGTTTATGTATAGGTAAGGCGTAATATGCAAACTTTAAAGTTGAAAGATCTCACTCTTTAAATTCTAATCTCGAGCTCTAAACAACTGTTCCATCCGGAATCTTCCAATACGATGCATGTATCCGGCAAGTTTAATCTACTAGATGACAAGCATAAAAACCCAAATCAAAAAAAACCAAACGGATATTAACCAACCTCCAGTATTCTCAATGTTGACGTATATGAAGTCGTTTAGCATAGCCGGTAAAATGAGAGGAGGCAAATTGGATACCTGTACTCGTGTTGACATCGACAACTCATTCAACGACTCTCCGTTTGCACTAATATCGTACGAAATGCCAGCTTAAATCCATTCATATTCTTGAAATATGCATGAACCCCTATATTTTTATTAATTAAATACTCGTATTTCCATCCACAAGAATAATTAACCTTCGAGGGTGTATAAGATGGTCCAGTAGCCTCCAAATGAAGGATTGTTACCAGTACGTTCGAAGAAAAGGGAGGAAGGAGGGCAAACGATGAGGGTATCATAGAGACTTTTGCAGCGAACTGATGTTTTAAACGTTTCCCAGTCGCTTTATTTTCCTTCCCTTTTTTTTATAGCAACGATATTCAAATTTTTTTTTTTCATATAAGCAAGGCAAAATTTAAACAATATTCTACAATCAGCTTTTAATTTCTTTATCGATTATCACAAAAACTCGGGGATAAAATGCAAAAATAGAAAATACGACATATCTCTAAAATGAGAACGATCCTGGATCCTATTTTATTTCAATAATCACAGTAGGCACCTTTCACTTAGGAAGACATAAAAAATTATACGTTACATCTCGAGAAGGAAAAGTACCATAAAGTAGGAAAAAGATGTACAGCATTTTCCTTGACTATGGCACTCGGTATGGTAAACAAGGATGAATCAAATTACTGAAACCTATATATTCGGTAGGATGCCCTCAGGCATTAAACAATCTTCCGCCTCGATGATAACCTAACATACCCCACCTACTAAAACAATAAAGAATTAACCATAAACAAGATAATATTCAAATTCTTCGAAATAGTTAACTTTCATTTTAGATCAAAAACTTCAACCATTTCCACTTACCCCCCTCCCCCCACCAAATCCACAGTCCTTACTGTAAAAAAATGTTCTATTGTATTCGATCAAAACATATAAAAAAGTGAAAGAGAACATCAAAACAAACCAAGTATTTCACGAAAATAGAATCCACTAGGAATGTAATATTCTTTATTCATCGTTTCTATCCTTTTTTTTTGCGGTGAATTCTGCAATAATATAAAAGATTTATTTCATATAATATATAAAAACGATTACAATGTCTAGACAATTTCCATTACATCTACTTTCGATTTAATAGTACCTAACAACGTGTCATTTAGGTGATTCGGCGATGAAACAATTTCAAAAACAATATTGTGCAATCAAAAACACTAAAATATATACCCCTAATCAGTGTGGCAATACCTCTAATTTTACCACAGGCTTATCAGCGAATATCTAACAGCTTAGAGAAAGATACTTATTCATTTAAAAATTTAATAACATTATCAATAGAGCATTTAATGAAACACTATTGCAAGGAAAAACAAATGTAAAGCTCGAATGACTAAAATTCTGGTTTTTTCAGAGATTGTAAAGGGTATCGTCACCTCAACTCCCCCCCCCCCNCCCCCCCCCCCTTCCCCCCCACCTCCCCCCAAGTACAAGGGATTCACGGAAATAGGTGTTCAAGTTACGCAATTTCCAATCCTCCTTTACGATGACTTCAATTACAGTGGATGTAACTATCGTTTTCACGAAAGTATTGATTAAATATGACCGTTATTACGGTCGCGATCGTATCTAGCCCAGATCCGCTTCAAAGTCCAAGTGACTCGAACCGTACATATGTGCTTTTCAATGCAGTGGAACACTCGATTACTACCATATCCTTCACAGCGATTTGAAATGTAGATAAAATATGAGTTTAATTGCCAATTTTATATCGCAATATCACAAGAAATCAACACCCATAAGACTAAAATCAATTCGATCCATCATATTATGAAACTTGGTTTCATTGGCAATAAAACCAGTGTAAACCATATACCACATACTCATCTATGGTAGACCCACCGCTTAATAAATTTTGCCACGCAAGTTTCGGCCATCAACTAGGATATCCACAAAAAATACCACCGACACCGCTAATAAATAAAATCCAACCACCTCCCAGCCATAACCACCACTCGCCAACCTGTCCTATGCAACAATGGAGATGGCAACTGGAAAGTCGACCATTCGTTGGTGGAAAAGGCGGGAAAACAACTTGATGATCTATTTGACACCTGCCGCCAATTATCGCATACCGCTAAGAAATAATGTAGATAAAAATGCTCTAAAACTCATTATTTGATCTACTACGGTGGGATAGTGTATAAAAATCCAAGGATTCTGTACCAGAAATTTTCCTGTAAACTTACCTTTACAGGTGGGTTGTAATTCCCGAGGTAAGTCTTGTTTGAATTTTATTTAGCCGAAAACTAGACTTAGTACAAAAGGCGTCCCACGATGAAACCAATAGACATGTCCTCTCACTCCTGTCATCTCATCTAAACTCACCAAGCGAGAAATCAATACGTAGATCAACATGTGCTCTCTTACTGACAACTCCACAACAACAAAAAAAAACATTCAACAAAGCAATTTGATACTGTAGTAGTTAAGTTTGTGAATAAACGCTGTAGGAAACCCCTGAATGCTATATCTAAACTCTGCACCCTAATTTGGTGCCTGAATAAAATGGCCCAGATTCCCCAGTGTTCCCACAGCAGTCCCTAAAATCAAAGAACGTTGGGAAGCAAAAATTAGAAATTTGGCCATTTTGTCCTGTAAGTCGAATTAAAAATAGAGCTATACCATGCCTAACTTGCCAAATGGTAAAAAAGGTCTATACCATGCTCAACTCGCCAAATGGTAAAGACTGCAACCATGATGAGCAGCCAGTTTGCATAGAACGACGGCATTTTGCGGATGAAATAAGTTCTAAGGTAATATTGCACGATGCAAGTTGTTTCCTTGTTCTAATTTGCATAAAACATGTTGCATCTGTGTTACCCATCCGTCCTCCCTTCCCCAATAACAACCTAAATTTATCTAAATTTCTATGCATGTCAACTCTTTAGGTGATTCTAAAAAAATTAACGCCTAAACAACTCGTCGGTTTTGTATCCTCAGATATGTGGAACTATCTGAATGCATTATATATTATTATCATTAGAATATAATCGAAGAAGTATTCACTGAGATTGTATTGAAACAACCGCTTGATAAGAGATTCTACGAATGGACGTTTCAAATAGAATTTATTTAATAATCGAATCAATAGTAGATCGGAAATAATTTCAACAAATCTTAATTTAGGCAATTTTAAATGGTCATATCTCTAATCCGATAAGGTGGGGAAGTGTTTATTCACTTTTTTTTCACTCTATGACGAAGATATTCTCCTCTCTCATTTATCCGCTCCCGTTTTCCGATGCAACACTCTTGACATCAAAAATTCTTCATCAAATCATATATCTACATAGCAAATATTTCGACATTTTTATGAACAACTACTAATATACATTTTTCTATCACATTCTATGTCACCAAATAAAAAATTTAAAAATTTTTCTACAAAATTTTCCAATTAAGACAAGTAAATACTCATCGATCACCTTTAAATATGAGAAATTTTAGTTTTAATATCATTAAAAAAATAAAAAAATAAAAATAAAAGAAAATACTCTTATTTCTATCAATTTTCCACATTATCGAAATCTTTTTAATTTTCTTTCAGTAATTCACGAAATATTTTTTTCAAACGAAGAAACACCATTGATTCTCTTTTTTTTTTCAATTTACATGAACTCTTCAATTATACCAAAAAACAAATTCCACTAAAAAAAGCAACAATAATAGTAAAGAAAAAGACCAGAAAAAGGAGTGAAAACCCGAAAAGCGAACCACTATAAGCCGATAATTTAACTGATAAACTATACATTAAAGAATGCATGATTTAATTACAATTAAGACTTGTATTAAATTCTTTTAACAACCAAAAATAACTATCAGCATTTATACAATAAGTGAAGTACTATTTTCACTGTGCCAATACAAAGAATCTCCCAGAAAGAGATTGGGAGGGGGGGAGAGGGTGGGAAAGGGAAGGGCAAGATAAGGTAACTTTAGAACTGCAATCCCCGGTGGTAAGGTACAAAAACCTTAGCGGAAGCAAGGTACGGGAAAAAAGCAATTTTTGATCTTTAAGTACAACTCGACCGGCTAATTCTAAACATTTTTTGCTCCACTTTTTAGAATATTCCTTAAATAAGCAATTTGTACCACTAAATCCTACGAATCTCTTCCCACTTCAGTTTCTACCCTCTCAACCCTTCCCCCTATTCCAATTCATCTCTTCCCTCAGATTCTATCACCTCCCTCATTCCCCGATTGGTACCTTTTTATCGTCCCCATCCACCAATTTATAATTCAATAATTTTTAAAGGCTGTCTATATAGTGCAAATGAGCATAGTGAAGGAAAAAACAAAAAAAAAGAAAGAAAGCAGCAAAGATTTAAAGCAAATTAGCGAGAAAATAAACCAATTCATATATTATGAATCACCATTATCAGTTGACTTCTCTTCTTTTGGATAGAGTCGATTCACAATGAATGTAGCTAAATCAGCATTCGTCCAATATGTGAAATGACTCTTCAAAACCGACCAATAACTTCGATCAGTGATCTGTGGTTGCACTTGATAATCCATTCGGAATAGTAATCCTTCAATTATGCTTCCTTAGTTTATTGACGTCTATCCACCAATTAAATAAGAATTCAGCAAAAAAAAATTGAAGAAACTTCCCAACTGGCGCTTATTTGTAAGTGAATCACATGAAAGAATTAAGTGGTTCATGCCCCACC